>WYDI02003558.1:0-25478 GCA_009867235.2 Psittacus erithacus
CTGGATGAGCTTTAAGGTCCCTTCCAACCCAAACTGTGATTCTATGATAGAAGAGGTAAATTACTGTTAAGTGGAGAGCAGGTAGATGTATTTCTATTTAATACATGGGCTGAAATACTGAAGTAACAGAAGTTTGCTCGTGATGTCTTTAGGACCAAGATCCCACTTCACACCAGCCTGAGGACTTGATTTATTCAAACTGAAATTAGTTTGGGCTCTATTTTCAGGGAGCAGAGGTGAATCCCAGTGGAGTCAACTGCAGCCCTCAGCTGGGTGCTACACAGAAATGCTAATATTCCCACTCTTGTTTTCTTTTAGGCCATACTAATGGATCACAACTGCCCTGTGAAAACAAAAATGTACACACAGAACAACATCCAGTCCTACCCCATAGGTGATGAAGAAGAATATGAAAGTGATGAATAACATGAGAAGCCATATAACGTATTTTGGTGTACAAAATGCAGTGTTTCATGTGAAACATCTCATCCAGAAATAGGTTTTAGTTGTACTGTCCATTTAATAGTGAAATGGTCAAAAAAACCAAAGGTGTATTATTCATCGCCCATGGTTGTAAAGCAGACTGCTAACCGCCTTATGGGGGGGGGGGAACACGCTTTTTATAGAGGATTTGTATAGTGTTAATCTTTATTTTATTTAATTTTATTGAATATTATATTTTTATTAATTGTGTAGTATAGATCTGTATAAATGTGAATTTTAGCTGGTTTTTAAAGTCAACTCATTTCAATATTTCATATTTTGTTTGGAGTCATAAGCTACTGTCAGGAGCTCTGGTCTTAGTGACTGGAAAGGCAGAAAAAAAAGCAAAGCTCAAAGAAAACCCATCCACTTTGTACCCTTTTAAATTATACACTTGTAATCGCAGTGAGAGGTGAAGGCTGGAATTCAGAGGGCAGACATGATAGCTTTTTTGATCAATTTTAGATCATAACTTTATATATATATATGTATAAAACCAAAAGGCACTTCTTTGCCAATTTAAAAAATGAGCTCTCCCGTAACCATTCATGGAATGTTGGGGAAACCAGTATTTTAAACAGCTGAGTGTATGGCTATTAGTCAGTATATTGAATGAAGTTTTAATTAGTTAACCAGTCATGCGATACAAAGCCCCCAAACCACACAACACCGGGTGAACAAGTAAGTATGAATGTGCACTGTTCCTTCCCTTAAAGGGAATAAGAACAGCATGAAGACACTTTTTATATTTCTATGTTTTGAAAGCTTTACTTTTAACATATCTCAGCTTTAGGTGCATCTCAAGTGACTTGTCAAGAAAAGCTGCAGCATCACACTATTTAGTCTTAGTATGTACCAAAAGTAGGCTTGTAACTTAAGTAGTTCAAAGAATGAACTATTTTACATGCATTTGCATATACATCTGGAAACTCAATATATATTTATTTTCTAAAATGAATTTAGATATCAACTTTGCTAAAAAGAAATGGTAAGTTTGTTGCCAGTATCTCTTACAATTTGGGGACAGTCTAATACAGGTGAAGAACTGTGTTAGGCAGGCCCTACCTGCACTGAAAACAACTAGATTTTGAAAGCAAGCATCTCAAACCAATCCCAATGTCCTTATGAACTGTGGTGTATCTTTTTGTTTGTAAAACTAAAATATTTATGTGCCTTCTTTCACGTAATTGCAGATGGTTTATGTACTACAGCATAGATACTATGTTTACATATAGTTTTGTAAAGCACATATACTATCTATGGTCAGAAAATGCAAAAAACATAGTGGATCAAACTTCAAGTATTGCTTTGTCAATAATTACATATTCAGACTGCATTAAAATAAAGTTATCTGAAAGAAGCTCATGATCTATTGTAATAAAGTAAAAATAATTAAACAAAGGAAGAATCCCCCTCACGATTTGCCTTATGCATTGTGTCTGACTGTATATGGGGATGGGAGAAAGCTGACAAATATTTCAGGTGTAGTCCATTTGTAACTTAGGACAAGTATTTTCACCCAGGCCATAAATAGATGCAACTTGTTTAAGTAACCACAACAGCTTTCATAATCAGTCTGTCATGTAGCTGCTGGGCTGAGATGTGACTTTTGGGAAACAGATAAGCCCAAAATGTGTAGTGGAGGGAAATACCCATCTGCGTTCTTTAAATAAGGGTGAAGATTCTGGGAAAATGACATTAAGAGGCTTCAACAGCATAAAAGGCCAAGCATGATGTTCTATGTTGATTTGAAAAACCCACTCAGAGATCATTGTCGTGGTATATTTTCAGTTGCATTCCTTTGACCATATAACAAATGGAAATCCTTCCTTCAAGGCTGAGAGGTGTTTGGAGACAGACATTAATACAGCACAAACCAAGATTGACATATACTGAATACTTCATTTCCAATGAGTAAGTAACAATTGTGCAGATAGAGCAGTACTTAGGTTCAGATTTTAATATAGATCATTTCGATACAGGATGCTCTTCAAGGCCCCTTCCAGCCCAAACCATTCTATGGATTTATGATACTTTGGCCCAAGAGAAGTGATTTTATTTAGCTTTACTGAACTCTTTTAGTCAACATAAAGTTGTTAATCCATTAAATCTGAAAATAATATAGCCATGTTAGAATTCTAAATTATCACACAACATCTTAATTTCTTTCCCAGCTGATCAACCAATTTACTGCTTAAACTCACAAGTGTAAGAGCAATGCAAATATAGTAAATTATATATACTAAAAAGAAGAATAGAATGGTTTACTTCATGGCTTGATTTTGTATTTTACAGCACATCAAAACTAAGCAAGACTTCACACTAATCTGCAACACAAAACAAGGGACCTTATGGACCAGCATCTTATTATGGTTCGCTCAGCAGACCAAGAGAGATCAGTCTGGTTCCCCCTGGCTCCTGCTCCCACAAAAGTTAGAGGAAGACAGAATGAAGAACTGCACAGACACTTCAGTTTGGGCTCTCTATACCCCTAAACTAGATATTTAGCAGTTGTTCTACATTTGGGATTTTTGGAGAAATAGGCAATCAAACATTTTTAGTCAGGAAGAAACTTAAGTCACTGAAAATATACAAAACCTCCCATGCTGTCCTGGAGTAATTTGCATTCTTTCTTACATATTTTTATCTGTGTGTGATAAAGCCACTTAGGTCATTTCCTCTCACTATTCAGTCTTCCCCTGCAGCTGTAAACTTCCGTGCATTTTATTTCAAATTTGAGGAAAAAACTCCCAAGGGTAGGGAATTATAAGGAAAGGGTGATTAGATAAAAAATGAGCTAGTAAACAGTGAGGATTTGTTTAGTTATTAACACTTCTGAAGGACAGGGCAAGTCAGAAGAAATTCTCTTGGACAGTTTCCCCGCCATGCAATGTAACTCTAGTTGCAGTCACTATCACCAGTACTGCATTGCTACCTGTGCAGTGCTTGGAGGTCTTAGAAATCCCCACCAAGAACCCTAGCATTTTATAAGATTCTCTAGCTCCATTTTGAAAGAAATCTATTATTAAACTGTGTAAAACAAAAATAAATGTGTATTCATATAGAAAGGATGCATAAAAGTCCAATTAATCCACATATCAGTAGTTCTATTTACTGCAAAATGTGTAGTTTACTCTCAAAGAGCTTTCCTTTAAGTAGTGGCTTTAGGTGATAAGCACTGCAATACCAGTATTTAACAAAAAATACTAACACAATGCAAAGTAGTTGATAATTTAGCAAAACTATTTTATTAAAGCTTATTCTCATGATAAAATAATAGCCAACAAAATCATAGTAGGCAGATCTTCTGCAAATGTGTGTAGCTGCCACCTATTTAGATATCATTAAGTCAAGATATTCTTGTTTTCCGTGGTATTCTTTATTTTCAGCTATTTACAGTCAAGCATGAAGCAAGGATTACATCAGGAATGTAGTATTACAATTTTCCCCTTGAGATTCACCGTATATTGTAATTAATACCAGATAGGAATTGTATGTTTTCCTTCTTATCACTAAAATACAACTATTTTGCCCTTGTCCCATTCAGCATATTTAAAAATATTGCACTACGTTTAACTTCTCTCTTACAATCATTGTTAGCAGTACTATAGGAGGAAAACTATATCCAGCTTTTCTTACCCACTGCATTACACAAGTCAATTTAAACCCACAAATGTGTTTTTAAAATCAGCATTTGCATTGTTTTCACAGCTCCTTCATGTGTACCAGGGTTTAAATGAAGTACTTGGATATATATTTGAAAAGCTCTATAGTAGTCCATAAGAGCAAACACCGATGGAGATTGAATACAGATCACCACCAGTCGTAAGCCGCTGAGAAAACTGAGTGGGGAAGTCTTAATATGCATCTCAAGCAAGTATAGGTTAAATAACTTTTAGTCAACAAGGGAAGCTAATTTTGTGCGATTATTTGCTGAAGCTTAATTTCAGAAGTGTGTCACATGCCTGTTTAGCATGGATAGTGTTTTCCATACATCAGCTAAGTAAGTAGCAACTGCCCAGAACTCACAAAGTGCAAGTAGTTGCATGAGTGGAAGTAATCATTTTGTTTCGAGGTCTGAGTATGCTTTGCCATCGGTGAAAACCATTGCTTCTTAACCCATCAGAAAATAAACTGAGAAGCAAATTTAATGGAGAGAAACATTACAGACTGCCTGAAAATTTAAATGAGTTATTTTACCATCTTAGATTTAACGCCATTTCCACAAAGGCATTTTTCTTTCCTACCACCATGGTACCAGTGATACCGATACCAGCTCCTAACACAGTACCTAAAATAAAGATGATATTTCACACTGCATTTCTATACACAGAAGATGAAACAAAGACAGGAAATAAATAAGAACAATGGCCTTAGCCAGGTGATGCTAAGATCCACAGTTTACACATAGCACAAGACCGGAAAGTTCTTTTCAAAAGCAGCTGACCGACGTTTGTCGTCATCTCTACTGGACTCATGTATCTGGACTCAAATAAAACGTTATATACACTATAGGACATTTTTGTGACAAAGGTCATCCTTCTGTTCAGACTGTCTCTTCTGTCTGAGAAGCTGAATGCCGCTGACCGCTATGATGATACTCAGAAGTGTTGAGAGAATATCTTTAGCTATTTTGTGAAGTATTTTGTACCTTAAGCTTCCCAAAATGATAGTCTGCAGCAAAATATTTTGTTTTTAAATCACTTAAACTGTCATCACATTCTTTTTCATAGAATGAAATGAAACCTCCAACTCTTGTCAAGAACAGTTTTCCTTTAGCAGCTTATCTGATAGTACAACTCTACTTTAAACATGTAATTTTGTTCTGCAAGGCAACCAGCCTCTTATCTCAAAGATACTCCCAATTAAATTATTCTGAGATACTGGTATGTACTTTGATATCCAGCAGTACTCAATCAGGATACAACAGCCCAAATTTCTAAGGAGGATTAGCATTACTATATTTCATATTATTTAAAAACTATGAAAAGCTCTTGTGTTTAACAAAAATATGAAAAACAAACGATATGCAACAATAACATCAGTAAATACTAATAACAGACAAAAGACCCTTTGCTTTCATGATATGTTTGGCAAAAAAATACACAACTATTTAGTAGACAGACATACAATAAAACTGTGATCAACATTTTAAAGCCTGGTCCCTCAGTGACTTCTGTGTTAGTCATCAGCTTAGACATGCAACAAGCTTGTATTTTTTCATCATACATGGAAAACTGAATGTATTGAAAATCCTGCCAGTTTCCTGCTGAAAACACTGGCTCAAAACAAAAAAAGGGGAGGGTGGGAGGGTAGAGAGGGCAAGTAATCCATTAAGGACACCAGACACCTTCATGTGAAATGGTAAGGTTATGTAATTAGAAAAAATAAAAATAAGTTATTAAAAATAAATTTCCAATAGAAACCCCAAACTGTAGTTGCACCCAGCCAGTGTAATAAAAACGATGGTGCTGTAGCTGAAGAAGAACCATTATTAGCTGTACTCTTACACAGGCAAGTAACTGCGGAGAAGCAGGACACGTACATTATACCAGTGTTTTAATTTCCTTTGTGTGTGTTTGTAATGAAGTGCAAAGTATTCTTTAAGTCCATTCCTTTTCTGGATAAATATGTAAATATCAGTCTACTGATTCAGGTGGATCAACTGATTCTTCTGATATGATGTTGATTGTTGGGGCCTCCATCAGACTGACATCTTCATTATCCATTTCTTCTGCTGCACTGGGCTCCTCTGAATCTTTAGTCTCGATTTTGGACTGCTGGTCTAAGGACATGCTCTCCAAAAACTCTATATCCTCAATTCCTGCTCTGTAGTGGATCATCAGCAGTGTCAGGGCCTGCAGTCTTTCACCTGACTTGGCCAGTGCAGCAGAAATCAGGGCTTTTTTCCTTGCATCCGTTGTCTCTTTTTCTTCTTTAACAAGGGAGTTGTTATTTTCCAGCTCCTGGTCTATTTCATTCTGCAGCTTATCCAACATAAATTCTAGTTTCTGGGAACGCTCTTCTGTGGGTAAACTTCTATACAGATCACGTCCAATTTCTTTAACAGCAATGAAGACGCTGTCATCTAGACCACCCTCCTTTCGGACCAACTTTATCCCAGTACTTGATGCACGTTTTGAAGGACTGCTTGGCCCACTGATTTCAGTATCGCTACTTTCATTATCAGAAGTGGTTGGTGTGTGCTTTGGCGAAGGTTCTACCACCTCTGCTCCTTGCTCAGAAAGGCGAGCCTTGGGGACTTGCCGAAGGTTTAAGAAGCGGGTGCTTGTATTGATGATATGCCTGGTCAAACCTGTAGTTCTGTTAACAGATTTAGATTCTGCATCAACACGAGAGGATGCAGCCTGGGGAGTTTCCTGTCCTTCTGCTTTACAAACTCCCGCAGTTTGATCAAGTCGCTTGTCAGCTGCTACACAAAAGGGCGTCTCAGTTAGACATTTTTCTAGACATTTTTTATGGCAAACGTAAGCACAGAGCATGCACTGCGAAGCTGCTTTAGTCCATACTTTCTTTTTGCAGTAATCGCACCAAGTTGGATTCTGAAACTGAGTATCCTGAAAGTTATGTTTGCTCTCCGTAAAAACAATTTGACCCAAGTAAGGATCCTCCTTCTGACATGCACGAGCTTCTTCTTCCATTTGACATTCGTTTTCTTTCTCCAGAACGTTTGAATCATCTATTTCACCTTCTATTAAATATTTGAATTGTAAAGTTACATCGCCATAACAAAATTTTTCATTGAATCCCTTATGGTTTGTCAAATTCCGCAATGCTGTTCTAGTGACTGTAGCTTTAGGCGCAGGAGCATTCAGTTTAAATGTTCTAATATATTCCATTGAGGATGTAGCTAGACAATCTAAAGCAATTTCTTCAAGTCTTATGCTTGCATATCCTAAGCAGATAAAACCACCTGCTTTGAAAGGGTCTCTGCACCACAGTGCAACATTAAGGTACCTATGGTATCCTTCTACATCAAACAGACAGGTGGATGCTCTCGTCTTTGGCCATCGGCCTTGCCGGATTTTATAAGGAATTTCTGGTGATTCCCATGTTTGATGAGCATCTCCACTATCTTTGTAGCTACGTGAATTTCCTGAAAGTCCATCTTTTAATGCATCTTGTTTTGGTGTTGTTATTACTTTTGATATTGCTGGGTCTTCTATTTGATCATTATTCTTTACTACCTTCTCTGCACATTTATCTCCATTATTTGTAGGCGGAGGTGGCTTCTCTGGTTTTTCGGAAGATACACCTCCAGGTTCTAACAAATTTGGATTTTCACTAGTAGACACAACAGACTTAATTTGTGGCCTTGGTGGCACAGGAGGCTTAGTACCAGATCCTTGCGACTGTTTTCCTGATTGCTGTGATGTATCTGAACCCTCATTAATTTTGGGTACTGCCAATTTATTTCCATCTTTTTGTTGTGTTTTTGATGTTGTCTGACTTCCTAAATACAGCTTTCGATTCAGAATCGGAGATATAGTTCCATGGGTTTTAGTAGCAAGTACTACTACTGAACGTTTGGGACTCAGGGTTGTTGGCAGATCTTCTTTTTGCTCAGGTGATTCACAAGCTAAGTCCTCAAATTCTGAATCAAAATCTCTGTTATCAACATCAACTGATATACTAGCTTGGTCATCTTCTGTCTGCGTCAAGAAAGCAGTATCTTCCAGTTGTCCAAATCCATCCTGCAGTGCTGAACCATGCTGATTACACCCAACAGGCCTTTCATAAAAGATTAAAACTCTATCCCCAGCCTGTCTAATAAGCTTCAACACTTGGACAGTTGATGTGATTTTAACACCTATTAAAAAAAAAAAAAAAGACAAATTATTAAATTTTAATTATGATAACAGTCTAAATGGCCAAAAATAGCTGACAAACATTTAGATCTTTAATAGTGGTAATAATTCTGTTGCTCAACAACAGAAGTCAATTATGACAGAGGAGCTCAACTGAAATGTAATAATACGTGGATCCTTTCCATTTTATTCCCATAAATATATTACTTCAGGAACTGGAAAAGATATAAATACTCCAGTCTGCTGTTTGTCATTAATGTTGTGATCTTAGAGTAATTTTGCTTTTATGTGCTAGCATTTTTAACCTTGATCTTACTGTAAGTTTGCACTTCCCAGCAGCAGGCACTTCATGAAGGATTCAAAAGAGATGAGCATCTTTAAATACAGTTTTAATTATAACAGAAGCAGGCTAACAAAGAAAATCATTCTGATACGTTAACACAATATAGGCATGATGTTACATTTGCAGTAATGCAGAACAGCAAACTGAATCATCTTCCTCATGAGAACTCCCTGAGTCATTTGACAGTATCTCCAGACGACAGCAAGATTCAGGAAATTACATGCAAGCTAAGATTTCTTACTGAGCACAGTGCAAATAAAGTCTTGCGGGTGGTCAGGTAAAAATTACTTTTCCCTTGTTCTAGAACAATCATCAACTGCCTGTTTGAAGTAACTCAAAGCCATTTTAAATCACTACAGCAATGCAATGGGGATTTAGGCAGTACCTAATCACAATAACTCATTGTAGTGCTTAAGCTCTGGTCTATAAAACCTCTCACATAAAAAAATAATATAAAAAAAGTAATGCAACTGTGCTAGCAGGGAGTTTAAGAGGTTCATATCAGAAGTGTATGAAGCTCTGTCTTCATCTATCTTCACACTAACTCTTCTATAGCATCTTAATGACTTAGCAGAACCAAATATAAAATTACTTCACCTCTGATTTATACAGTTAACATCTGGAGAAGAAATCTGTCTGCTGCCACATGCAGAGATATCTGGGATACTATATATAGCTCACCATTACACAGTTCGTTCTGCATTTCTTTCTCTGCCAATGACCATAACGTTTTATTTAGTTCCACAACATCCAGCAGAAAACACTGCATTATTTCTTAATGATCATAAACAGGGCTTCTATCTGCTCCTTCCACTAAGTGGATTAGTCACTGTTCTTGTTAATGGTTTATTTGTCCTGCAACCCACTGCCATGTTCTGTAGATTCCTTCCAATTCTCAAGTTTAAAGCAGTAACACTTCCAGTATCTGGTTTTGATTATGGTTTATGACCATGATCTAGTTCTCTGTTGGTGACAGGGTCCATATAAACCAGAAGTACTCAAGCAATATCTGAAGATGGGCTAATTTGAAACTGTAAAATATAAAATAATATCAATCTACTTCATAATGCCCAGGGATTTCAACAGAATCTTTCTTTAAAAAGTAATAAACCCCCCCAAAACCAACAGAATCCCACAACCCCTGGTGCACTCCCCTGCAAAAGTCAAGAGCAACTTTTTGCCTCAATCCAACACTTATCTGCAATTTACAATTTGGCCAAAGTCTTCAAATAGAACTTCAGAGTAGATTTCTAAATAATACTTAGGCTCCTGCATGTCCAAAAATTGATATTAAAAGCATAAAAATACTATCAAATACTCAGCAGATCTGCTCGGGTAACTTTGACAATTTCAGACAATTACTCTGCTAGTCAAAAATGTGTTTGTACTATTTATTCCATACTCTCCTACCTTTAGGTTCAAAGCTGAGCATGCAGGCCTAGGATGCAAAATGTCATGGCTTTGTTTTTAGCTAAGCACATTTTATAACATCACTGCAAGAAAGCTAAGTAGAGAACCTCAAAGCATCTCTGTTAGAACAGTAAAGGTATGTTTATACAGCTTTATTTTGACTTTCATGTAGTAAAGAGTAAATAAATATGGAAGAAAATAAATCAAATGAAAGATAACCTTAAGTGGCCATAATTGTTACGAGTGCCAGGCATAACTGTAACTGCTGAGAAAGGCAGTCTCACTGAACTGTATGCAGGTATGATCTCCCAGTTTACAAGACAACCCTTAGTTTGAAAGCTGACATTACTCACTGCCAATGGCTAGAAGTCTGTCTCCCCTCTGTAGATCAGCAGCTGCAGCAGGTGAGTTTGGAGTCACGGTTTCAATGACAACGTGCCCTGCATCATCTTCCTTGGACTGCACAAAGCGGAGTGTAAGTCCAATACTTTGCAGAGTCCCTTTCACTAGCTCTGCCTGGAGAGAAAGAAGTTGTTACATTGACTAAGCTGTCTGCAAGGATTCATGGTTACTAACAATTGTTTAAATAAAATTATACAACTGATACTATTAAAAAAATTACATTAGTACACGCACTGACTTCATTAAACAGATTCTCATATAAAGGATTAGCCATTATCCAATCCAATTTACATCTTCAGAGAAATAGTTTATATACAATTAATAATGCTACAGAACTAACCCATGTAAATACAAATCAACAGGAAACGCAATACATAGAATCACAGAATGATCTGGGTGGGAAAGGACCTTAAAGCTTATCCAGTCCCAACCCCCTGCCAAGGGCAGGGACACATCCACTAGACCAGGTTGCTCCAAGCCCTATCCAACCTGGCCTTGAATACTGCCAGGGCTTGGGGGGCCACAGCGTCTCTGGGCAACCTGTGCCAGCATCTCACCATCCTCTCAGGGAAGGATTTTCTCTTAATATCTAATCTAAATCTCCCCTCTGTCAGTTTACAGCCATTCCCCCCTGCCCCATCCCTATATACCCTTGTAAAAACAGCCTTGTAAACATCTCTCATCTTCACAAAAAGCCACAGTCCTAACAAAGCTACACAACCTGATAATCCATTTTATTGGGAATTAGTTTTATAAAAAGGAGCACTGTACAATCCATCTCTTTGAACATACCGCATTGGTGTTATAAAGCCAGTTATGAGTAGCTTTTTAGTAGTCAATCCATAAAGGTGCTTGAAATGAAAAAATTATTATGTACTTACACATTGTTAAAGCATATTTAGAACAAATTTAAATTAACAATAACCTTGAAGTTTCTTTAAAGGCTCAGAACCCTTTCCTCTTTTATCTTGCAAGATAAATACAAGATAAATTTTAACTCTATAATCTCAAATATCTTGTTCTTTTAAAAAGAAAAACTGACCCATACAAATGACTGAGGTGCAATCTCTGCAGTAGAGTTTAATCACACACTCATGCACTGATCTCTTACAACTTGGAAGTCCCTACTGAAGAATACATATCTAGGTAGTGGTCAATTGTTTACACACCTCAAGGTGGACTCTTTGGCAACCTTTTTCTTACTAAAAACTGTCCTTAATGAACTTTAAAATATATTTTACCCTTAGTCCCCAAAGCACCTTCTTTCTGGACTCTCAAAATGACCGTCTGCTACCATTCCACCAACATATATTCTGTCTATTTGAAAGGGGAACTCATAGTCTGTTTCAGCTCCAAAGACAGAAGTTTAATTTGCTTTTCTGATTCCCAAGAACAGAGGCACAGACACTGTTTGTAGAAAACCTCCACAGGAAATGTTCTATTTGGTTTCAATTTACTGAGTTCAGGTAGACAGTCTTCCCCTCCATCCTTCTGCTTTTACTTTGTTGCTATTTAACTGTCAATGTTTGCAGTGTCTGGAGTGGATCCTCCTTTTTTGAGGATGCGCTCGTTTGCTTCATTGGCTCGTTTTGTACAATGGCTTTCCACAGACGATGTGGATTACTTTAGGACATGACTCCTTCCTTGACTGTATGGCAGTTCCCATAACAAAATAAATAAAAAAATAAATAAAATCCCCTTAAGTATTAAGAAACAAAAAACCACGAGAAATACCTCTGTGAGAAAAGTGAAACTTAAGTTAAAAAAATTTAAATCTCTTCTGCTTTAGACCTTTATATATAATACAGCTTTAAGTTAGCAATTCACAACTGTTGCATGTGCTATATGGAAACAATACGAACAATTACTGCAATTTCAAAACAACACTAGCTTAACATTTTAACTGTCAAAACCACAGATGACATGAATTTGCTGTGGCAGCACAGAAACATGCAACAAAAAAGCCTCCTTCTAAAAATCATTCCCCTATGCCATAAAGCACTGTATATTGTTATCAAACAATGAGGAGACCATTATTTCTCAGATTTGCCACAGAGTCCAAGTACTCAAATTTCAATTGTCCTATGATGGTTCCTTTGAGAATCTTACTCTAAACGATTAAGGGTAGAAAAATATTTCCAAACCCTTGTGCTTGAATAGGTGACAAAACTCACAATGAAGATCAGACAGTAAACTCCCACTCAAGGAACACTGATAAACAAGAATATTACGAAGGACTGAAAAACAAACTGTAACAACTTTTTTTTCCCTTAATTTTTGTTATTTCACTAACAAAGGTATGAAGCTCTTTGCTGAGAGAATTTCAGGAAATAAATGGATGCCTAGATAGAACGATGGAGGAAAAAAAAAGTAAAACTTAATGGTGGTTTTCCTCTTAATACTAAGCTATTCTGGCCATTTAATTACACCCCTTTTGGGATACATCTATTTTGCTGATAGTTCCTTCTGAAATCCTGCATTAGTTCTGGATCTTAATGCCCAGAGCTGGAGTTAATTAATAAGACAAGCTGTTTTTTAAAGTCCAGGCTCATCAAAGATGGATAGTCTGCTAGCTCTGCATCACTGCAAAAGAAATATTGCTGTAAGATTCTCTGTAACATGATTTAACTTTTGTGCAATCAATCACCGAGTAGATCAGAAAAACATACAAGTCCTGAAGGAAGCTGGCCATTATAACACTTTTACAGGAGTTACCTTGCGCAAATCGACTGTCTTTTACAGTCTATTTTCTCCACCATTCAAAGAGTGGCACAAAGAAGTGATAGGATTTCTAAAAACCCTTCCTTCAGCAAGCAGCAAGCCTTGTTTGCAAGCGCATGTCATCAGGAAAACAAGAGCTGGTACTGGTGTATCTTGCATGCTGAAGAAAGGCAGCAATGACCTCTAGCCACCACTAGTACTTGCAGTCATGGCAAACTGTGTGATGAGCAGACACAGGGAAAGGGTATAATTAGAAGTAAAGAGGACAAAAAGAAATGTTACCAAAAGCTCTTTCTTATAGTTTGTCAGTAGGGACCCTCATCCTCTTGAGCTTCCTTTGAATCCAAGGACTTCTTTGAGCAGATCTCAATAGGGCATGACTTAACAGTGAAAATATTCTCTATTGTGAAAGACTAGAAACCTCTGAGGTGATTCCTAGTATTTCACCCTTCCCTTCTCCCGCAGGGCGAGACCACATAAAAGCATGAAGGGACAGCTGGGACCAAAGATGCTAAGGTACCTCTGAACATTTGGCTCCCATGCAGGGACACTGATCACAGATTACAATGCCTATGACTCACTGATGGCAAGGAGACTTCCAATATTCCAGCAGTGTCTGATGGAAAGCTGTTTTTGGAAGGAGAGTGCCTTTGAACATCGCAAGCAAAGTTCATCTTTTTATTAACTCTGGCACAGTCACAAGCTTTCTCACGAAGTAAACTGGTTTTATTTATCAACCCGAACCAGATGATTTTATTTTCTGGCAACTCAAAGATTCACCAAGTAATACCACAATATCTTAGATGCTAGCTGCAGCTCAGGTAAACACAGTTTCAAACTCTAAAACACCACCCACCCCAACAAGCATCTCTGCATAAGCAGCACAACTCCTTTGTATGCCTTTTTGCCTCTGCCTCAAATCAAAACTTGATAATACATGTGGAGAACCAAAGATCTACTGATGTTTTTGGATAGAAGCAACAGAAGGGCAAAAATCACATAAAAGACACAGAGGCTAGAAGAAAATTGCCAATAATGAAAGGACATTTATTATCAAGGAAGCCTGCTGCAAGGGGAAAAAATTAAAAGCTGTGCCTAGAAGAAAAGGAAATTTTTTACCATATTAGAGCAAGACTTTTACTTTGATCTAACTGATAGCTCTGTTCCTGCAGATCTTAGTAGTTACTTAAATAAGGAGCAAGACATAGCAGATAATACTACTTGCTTGTCAATGAGAGGCATACATTCAGAGTAATTTATATTGAAAGAGCTAAACTGTGTCACAGAACTTGGAAAACATAACATTTTTATAAAGGTAACTAACCCCAGACAATATATGAAATCCCTGTGCAACAGAACAGGAATGACTGTCTTGGGGAAAAATGAAAAGAAGTAATTTCCTTAGTGTTTTATTATTGAAGAAAACACCCAAGAAGAGGACACAAGATGTCCATTCACTTTAAAATTAATAAAATCTTTTGATGTGGGGCAACGAATGCTTGACTGTATGGGACAAAGTCTATAAGCATCGATTTCACAGTACAGGCCTTAGTTCATTTATATGCATCAGTGCATGAGCCACTGCAGAGCATAACCCCATGACTGCTTTCAGTTCAATACTGTAAGTATGCTCTGGAAACACAACGCAGCAGAAAATTACGTTGTGGCTCGCAGCCCTTCCTTACCTCGGCTTTGTTGTTTTGAAAGCTTAGCAGATGTCAGTGAAAAAAAAAATCAGTTTTTCCAACCTTTTTTAACATACTGATCCTGAATTCCACAGCTACAGTGATCATTCAGAAGTTTATAATTTGCTAATTCCATTTAAATGGCCAAATAGTTGTGTGAGCATCAACAGAGGAGGCAGCTTTAATCTTCAAATGCTTCATTAAATTGTCAGTCTGAGAGAATTTGTAAAAGTAAAGGGATGACAAACATCCCTGTTATAGGCAACATACAAATGTAATGCCATTTACTAATTGTTTAACACCTACCTACGAAGTTAGGTTATTTTTGAATGCAGAGGTATGAATGTCACCAGCAAGACAGTAGTCTCATAACTACAGTGTAAGTAAATAGGAGATTAGCACTTCCTAAGACAAGACGTAATAAATAATGTCCATTAATAACTATGGGGATTATAGCATCTGGAAAAGTATGCACAACCTCTTACGAGTAGGGCAACATCATCCAGCTAAACTTTAAAAACTACTAGGTGCATACAAAAATAAGAAGTCACAAAATTAAGCCACAGCATCATAATCAGAACATAAGATTTCTGCTTTTAAACCAAATTACTTATTTTCAGGAACTAAAAAGGGAATTGTTTTTTGGAAAGCTTAATTTTACTCTGCAACTAATAGTCCATGTTTGCTATTTGTAAGTATTGACATAATAAAGCTTTATTAGAATTTAGTAAGCAAGTTGCATTCTTCTGAACAAAAGGTAAGAAAAGCTTGATCACTAAAGCATGTAAGAAACATTAATTCATTGATTTTACATCAGCTAAAGAATAACATTTTTACAAGTATTTCTTATTCCCGATTGGGGGTATGCAACACGCTCCATGTATCACAAATTGATACCATGTCAGTGCTGTACTGTAGATAAAAGCTTTATTTTTTCCAACCTGTCAGAGTTACTACAGTGGAATTCTTGTAAGGTATGGTCTAGTGTGCTTTGCGGAAAAAGAAGAGATAATGCCTATGAATATGCCTGCAAAGTATTACATTCTCCTAGAGAACCCTGCCTGCTGAGAGGAAAGGAAGGAATATTTCATGTAAGAAAAAAAGAAAAACAAAACATTAAAGTACAAAAAGTAGGAAGCAATTCCTCTAGTCTGAGGACTCAGATACTTGTATGCTAAAAAAAAAGGGGGGGGGGTTTGGCACGCATCTTTAAAATACAGACTTCAACATTACTGTTTTTTTCAACCCTATTATTGGATGCAGTCATTATATATGACCTGCACAGTAAAGCAACTGCTAGATTATTTATATGGGTTAAAGACAGTGAAAGGAACCAGGTATCACCAACCTCATGACAGACTCTTTAGTAATACTAGACTTACAGGAAAAAAAGAATTTATAATGTTCCGAGAGGATTTCCATCTATGCTTTAGAGAAGGAGTACATGTTTTCATTCTTTTGTGACACAGGCTCAAAGCCCAAAACTACAGGGCCAGAGTAACGCAAACCTTTCCCAACCTTTGCTCCAGCTCTCCCATCCCTGCAGCAGGACAACCTTTGAAGTGTTCTGGGGAAACCATCAGGAAAACAATCCCAAATAGTCAGTGTCTGATGTGAGCCTTGACCAAAAAAATCCATGGTGACAGAAACACTTTCATTTCCCAGGCTGAAAACTCCCAGCAACAGAAAGAGCAGAAAGTTTTCTGAGCATCTGAAAGCAGTCTTCTTCTGGAGATACTTAAATAGTTCAGTGTTCAACAAAATATGTACTGATTAGCAATTATAAGCTGTGTTCACTATTATGGCTTACACATATGTACGTGTACTAATACACACATGCATTCACACAGTTGCATAGAAATCCACTAAAGATTTGCTTCATAAACTTGTTATATAGGCTTGGCTTCCCAAGCAACTCTGTGGTAAGGATGCATTCAAATACATAGCAAAACCAGATACAGACTCAAGAACAAACCCAGGAACTGAGTACCTAAAATTGAACAGAGGCAGATACCTTTTCCGTATTTACTTTCTATATCCTTTAACAGGTTCAGACACATGAAAACATGCTGACAGAAGATTACAAAAAATAAAGTAAAATAAAACCCTGTATTAATAGAATAACTAGATTATACAACATGACAAAATGAAAAGAAAGGAAATAATTTCTGCATTAAATTAACTCTTCACAGAAAATTGACTTTTTAATATTTATTCTCCTCCCCAGTAGGAACAGCCATTAATTGCAATTAATTAATTACATATGATTCTATTCTACAAACCTCTATTAAGAAAATGCTAAAGGTAATTAATGCAGAAGATTATACACCGGCTACTTGAAACACCCGCATACACTGCGTTGTATTCTAACAAACCTGTACACACAAGGAAACACATTTACAAACTTGGAAATTAGTTTACTCATCTGTGGATTGTTTTTTCAAACCATTCATACAATGCTCCCTAAGATTGCCTGAATAAACACCTGACTTTTATTGTTTCTGTAATTGAAAATAAAGTTCCAAAATCTAAAGTTGTTACTGTTCCAAAGTCTGTATCAAGACTTTTGTAATGGTAATTGACACATTCTTCCTTGCTATGTGATGCTTCCTCCATACCAAAGAAATGCAGACCTTTAATACTATGCTTGGTAGAAAATTTTAATGTATTTTTCCTCTCATTCCCAGGTTTACATAGACTGAAATACTTTCAAACAAGTTGATTTGTGTCCTTTCCCACCCCTCTATTTCTTAATATTTTGCCAAATGAATTGCATGAACATGTATTTTTTCTAGATACACTAGAATGAGGGGGGTGGGGGGAAGGTTGTTTGTTATTTCAAAGTAATTTATAAATATATTTAAATATCTTGTAATATGTGTTAAGAAAATTTCAATAAAAAATTAAAAGGAAAATTTCTGCAGCTTAGGAAAAGAAAAAAAAAAATTGTCGAACAGGAATCCTGAAGATCCAAATGACCAAATTATTGTTCTTGCAGAATTAATTTTACAGTACACAACTGAGCAACTGCCAAAAAGAGATTCTTCCGCCCATTTGGCTTAAAAAAATAGAAGAATAAATTTGATAAAAAGATTAAAAACATGTGAAACCAGAATAAATTTGGAAAAGCCAATAGCTGCAGAATGAGTTTTTATCGTAAGTAGATACCACAAAACTTCATGGCAAACATGAGAGAATTACAGTGAACAGGAAAACATGAATGTTGTCAGAAATCTGTTTCCAGAGGGATATTACAGATTTTATTTAGGTGCACAACTGGATTCTCTTAATCCATCCTACACCACTTCGCCTGAGGGTTAAAACATCCATGTCTCTAGTCAACGTTCACTGCAGTGTTTGCAGTGTGTTTCTGGTCCAGGCTCATTCTTCTAACTTTAGACAGTTTTAATTACTCGCTTTTTGCTTTACCTGCTGTTCAGCTTTCCTCCACTGCTGCTCTTACCCTGCTCTGAAACCCTGTAACTCTAGCAAGGCTTTTCCACAGCTGTCTTCAGCAGCCATCCACTTGCCCTATCTATTACCCACTAGAAGTCACCCTTTCCACAGTGATCTTTAACACCAGAAACCTCTGAACAACACATTCTGTCTTGAAAAGTCTTCATCAGTAAAGCAATCAGCCAACACTCAAGATCATCTTGAGAATTAATATTCACACCATTTTTCTAGTACAAATATTCACAATATCAGAAACTACGTACTTCAGCTTGTGTAGTTTTATTCAGTACTGCCCATTTTGCAATTACTCCATTTACTTATATATATATATACATGTATTCTATATCGTACCAGCTGAAAATGCTTGCAGACTGGACTATACATAACAAAAACACTGATTATTAACTGGAAAATGAGGCATTAATGGCACTACTGATCTTTGTACTGTACATTGCTTTATGGGACTGGCTACACACCTTTGTGCCTTTCTGGGTGTCACTGAACAGGCACTAAAATCATTTGCTTGTGGACTCTTCATGTTTCCTTGAAAGGAATTTCAGAAAATGACCCATTTCTAATACAATGGATTGACTCAGGCATTCACCTACCACCACGAGTGTCTCTGCAAGTTCAGCGTGACTGCCACAGACTTCCCAAAGGCAGCTCTGACCACTGATTAAAGCAGACGAATGAAACAGCCGTTCCAAAAGGTACTGTTTAAGTTCAAACGCTAGAAAATAAAGCATTCAGAGAGAAGTTAAGAAACGCTGGAGGCCTAAAGCTCTTCAAAAGGTCCAGTGCTATTAAGTTGTGAAAAAACTCTGCTCCAGGAAAACACTGTGGTTACGGTCCTCCCACTCATCACAACTCGCATACCACTTTCCTATTTCTTCTTACCTTCGCTAAGAACAGTAAAACACAAAACCAAACCACCTCAACCCCACCCCCCAAAGGCACACATGAAACACTTCTGCCTTCAAAAGACTTGTCACATTTACTGCCACCTGGAAGTGGCCAGTAAGTAAGCGGCTCTTACCCTCTCCTGTGACTAAAACATTGGTATGTATGTGATGACTTTAAAGCTGGTAGTTTGTATTCTGATGTCACAAAATAATCATCACAAGATGGATTAGCCCTTTCTGAGTTTGATGTTAAGACAGCACTAAATCTTAGTACAGATAAATTGTTACTACTGGGTTTTTTCAAGTATATCAAATGCTGTAATGCAGCATGGACCTACCTTCAGTTCTTTGAGTGTCTAAGATTTTTAAACTATTTGCCACTGTTTCTAATCACTTCTTATGCCGTCCAAGTATCTTTAAGCAAAACAATTTTCTCTAAGCTACACTGGATGCAGTTTTAAAGGGACAGAATTTCCCATTAATGGGTAGGTGACATTTCAGCCACTTAAATTAAGAATAACAATAATAAAAAATAACTAAAAACATAATTTAAGTGTGACACACTTTTTCCATTTAAGCAATCAAATAGAACTATAAATGAAAAAAGTCTGTACAGAAAATGGGTCACAGAGAGAAAGTGGGCTCAAAAGCAGTGGACTCACTGCCACTTCTTTCTCAGCAGTCTGGAAAAGTTCAGCTTTGCCTTTTGTAGAATATTAGGAAAAACAGCTTTTTAATGACAATAAAACTGTGAAAAAACCAGAAGTAGGATGCTAAGACTTTTTGCTGTTAATTTTTACAGCTATGTGAACTGTGGTCAGTGCACGGGGAGACAACTATCTCATGAAGGTTGCAGTTTACTTTTATGAGGAAGCATATTTATTTTTTGTCATCTCATATAGCAAGATTTATTCTCTGTTCTATATATCTTATAAAGCAAAACAAAAAGTTACAAAATAGAATGGTAATTTGGACCAAGATCATACTTAAGTAGTCATTCATTAAGGCCATAATACTGCAAATGCTACACACATGTCTAACTTCACCATCATGAGCTATTTGCCTGAAATAAATGTGACAATTCATGGTGAAGTTAAACATCTGCATGTCTGCCTGATGAGTACCACGAACACTTGACAGCAGCAAAATCCAGAACAGGCTAGTTACTGAACAAAATACTGGGCTACATGTTCTTTTCCTCCGTACTTCTGACAGGTTGCTGGTACTCTTTGACTAAGCTACTAGCAAAACAATTGTACCTTCCAACTGTAAGGTGAAACAGGTTATGTGACATGCAAAAAGTAAACTGTTCAGTAATTATAATGAATTGCTGCAGCATTCTTACTTAACAGCAATTACAGGACTTGAATGGAGGAATTAAAGACAAAGCAGCAGAAAACCTGCATTTAACTTGGAAGCTCAGAAGTAGGTAAAATGCTTTATGTGGAGCTCTTCTACAGGGAGCAATTTAGTACAAACAGCAACATAGCTCTTCCCTAAGTGCTCTTATTCACTGACATCCTTTTACTCTTTATTAAACCCAACTGTGATGATTTCCTTTGTCCCTGAAAAAACTGATTTTTTTCCCTTTCAAAAAAATCTTTTATCACTATTTATGTCTTTGATAGAAAAAAAGACTTCCTTTAATATTGCTTAAGCGTGACTCAGTCATCATATAAATATTTCCTAAAACACTCGGGTTTTTTAATAGCAAATACTGAACTAAGGTTACCGAGAGTGGATATTAAATAAAAGCAGATTAAGTTCATTAATAATACCATGTGTGACACCAAACCAATAAAAAGTTTACCTAGTTAATGGTTTTCTTTGTACAAATCTGTTATGAATTGCTGCAATGCAAATTACAGACAAAAGATTAATGACAACAGGAATTCGTGCATGCAAGAAAGAGGTCAACCCAGGGGTTTGTTCATCTCTGAGATGGAAGCAAATAAATTGGAAAACATTCAAATGTATACATTAAAAGCAAAGCCTCTAAACCAGCTAGTAATGACTCATATTTCTCTTGGAAGTACCTAATTAATAGTGATAAACCTGTTGATGTTAGTCTTCATGTAATAAATTAAAAATAACAGACTACCAGGTAAAAGTTCTTTATAACAGAAATAAAATTCATGGTGAAGAGTTTTCTTCTCCCCACAGAGAAACTGCTTGGCAATTTTGACTATCACACCCAGCAGCATTACCAACCTGATTACTGACATGGATATTGCCAAGAAAAGTTATTATCCACTGTAGTTACAGTAACATGCACCACATGTTTCTGTGGAAACCACTGCTAGTTTCTGTGGAAATAAAATACATAATACTACTTTCTAATGCATATAAATCATAACTCTTAGATCTCACTAATGGACTTAGAAGTCACATTTGAAAGGGCTTAGAAGTTTCATTTCTGACAGAAAAATGTTGATGGAAAGAATAAGTCCATTAGTTAGAGGCTGATTTTATTTTGGAGCAGAAGTGTTTCCTTTAGAGCAACAGCAACACTAATGGCAGAGTTACATCTGGAATACAGTGCATCTTCTGAAATGAGCAGCAGCTTCATAAATACTCCTTGCCTGGGAAACTTCAGACAAAGCCCTGGATCTGGGATGGGAGGAGAAGCCCTGCTGCAGTTACCCTCTAAGAGCTTGGTGCTCACAGGGGCAGTGGGAGTCCCAGGGGAGACCAAAGCCACAGGCACAGCACTGGCCTTCTCAGCTACCCCAGCCCTGCAGCTTGGCTGAACCTTTACACTAGCCTCAGCTCTAACAGGATCATCAGCTTAAGCTTTGTACCAAAGCTGAGGAAATCAAGCAATGTCATCTGACTTATTCAAGATGCAGCATATTTAAGCAGTTATTTATACAAGCATCTGCAGAAAAATATGTAAAACACCTATACTCCTACAACCAAACCATTACAATTCTGGGTAATACAAATTACACTTTTACTGATAAGACAGTCAAAGCAAAAGGGACCTCACATGTACCTAGAGCCAATGTAATTATACAATTTGAAATATACAAGTTAAGTGAATGCATTTGTTATTTCTGCACTGCATAAACTTCTTGACAGCTGTTACATTTCTCATCAATATTAATGGCTATATGGCTATTCAAGAAAAGCACAGCCTGAATAATACTGTGTGACCCGATCAGTTCTCAGACTCCTGCATTCCCACAGAACTACCTAAACCCAAAGGAACTAAAGCAGATGGATTAAAACGATTCATCATCATAACAGCTCTTCAGAGATGAAACAGAAGATCCAACTGTATCAAAACAAAGTTCCTGTTGCATACCACCCCCAACCCCACCCTTTGCCTCGTAAAACCGTAAGATCCCTTTTCTTCTGAAATTCTACATTACCAAGGCCAGAAGAGACGAGGATTTATATCTCGCTTATTCCAAATAATTGCAGTAAGGCAGCCAAGGTTTTGTGTATAATAATCTTCCTCTACATAGAAAGGCAGCCAAACCACACTGAGTTGTTTTCAATTAACTTCTGGACAAAACACTGCAGTATACACACACAACTATATAACCAGTGAAGATTTCCACAACCACACATCTATTTCTGGTTATTTTGTTGAACGCATCACATCACATCAATTTGTTTATGGTTATAGGGCACACGTTGCTGCCAGGCACTGAAACAGCAGCTCGATGTCACATCTAATTAGTAACACCAAGACAACAGCACACCTAGGAGCCAGATTTTCATACTGATACTGTTCATCACTTACAAAAAATTGCCACAACTATTAAACTGAAAAGGATCTTTACACCAACTAAGTCAAACGTTGACAGTTCACTTTGCAAAAGAAATCAGTACCCTGCTCTATTTGATCTGGACTTCAAAAATAGTTTAGATTATTTCCCCCCACACCCACAACACATATAAAGATCACTTCCCAATATATCTGAAGAATGATTTAGACACTGAACTTTAGCTGCAAATTGGAATCAACATGCCACCCAGCTTTATAACTTAGCTTCTATAAATACTTCATGAAAAGCCAAAGGTCTTAAGTTTTCACAGAATTATAGAAAGGTTCAGCTTGGAAGGGACCTTCACGTTACAGCTTTCTGTCCATGTAATTGATGGGATCTTAACTGGCTAACAAAAAGTAAGATTCCCCCCTCCCCATACAGTTAGATATCTGAATGACAAGAAAACAGAATTGCTATAACTATTTAGACAAAGAGCTGGATATCCTCCATTTCTAGACTATAAAAAAACTTAACTGTAATAGATGTCCAGAAAAGCAACTGAACAAAACCTACTTAGCCATGCCATAAAGATTCCTGTTAAACGTTCCAAGATTGGGACTGTGCATTACTACAAGGCTTAGTCACAACTCTGGCACAAATGTCTCCCAAAATTTACCTCCCCTCATCAGTTGTGGAGGTAACAGAACATACAAGTTCTCCAGAAACCAGCCCCAAAACACTAACATTAAAGCATGCAGAAGAGCCAAAAGAAAAATACTTTCCTAGAAACAGCTAAGGAGGAGTCAAAAATATAAATAAAAAATTAAATTTACAAGAGGAATAGGACACTGCCCATAATGGCCGTTAAAGCTCAATCATTTTGACTGTTTTGGGGTTTTTTTCCAAGTATTTTCTGGCTCAGGGAAGTAATATACACCAATTCCTCATCTCCCTATCAAAAGGTAAATGGAAGAATGAACAGGAAATTATGTCAAGCTTGAAAACTTCTTCTTTAACTTCAGTACTCACTATAAAACTTCCTACACTCTGGGTTTATGCTCTATTATTTTTAAATTAGCAACAGATCTTATTGATAGTTGGTGAAATGTAAGAAAAACACCCCACAGATTTCATAACATAACATCGATTTCCAGAGCCAGAAACAGGGCTTGCTTGGGTCTGCGACCAATTTCCTTCCCCAAAGAACTTGGAACTCATTTAATTTAAAAATGAACCAAGAATTAGTCAATACCATAGAACGCTTGAGAAATAAATATATTTTAAGAAGATAAGTCATATTGAACAAGGTATGTGAGGTAGAACACTGTCAAAGCACATGTACGTCCTTAAGTAGACCTCGTTTACTTAAAAGCAGCAAATATTAGTAAGGTGAAAAACACCTTTCAACATATTACAGGGATGGAATCCACATCAGTTCTGAAACCAAGAGATGTTTGTTTCTTTGATTTGTTCATAAATGGCACATTCAATGCTAAGTATTCTGTGTCTGAGGTTTCTCTTTTAAATTGCTTTTTCTAAATATTCTATTTGAAATGTGCAGTGTGATGAATGTCAAAATACCTTATAGTAAAACAAAAAGTACAAAATATGAAATCTCTTATAGCAAAGCTTAAGGATATAACATCACAAATTTAATGGTTAACTTGCTCCCAGTTCGTTATACAGTCACTTAACCCCCACCATAGTTCATGAGAACAAGAGATGTGTTAACTCAAAGAAAACACGGTTTGCTTTAATAACCTCTGGAACTGAGTAAAGCTAAGAAAAAAGTAAATTATAGTATTATTACAGACACTATATTATGTCAGAATTGGGGGCAGGGGAGGGGGAGAGAGAGGTAAAAACACAGCATATGTAGAGATGAGGATGGAAAAGAGGATGGAGATCAAAAACATCAGATGTGGATTGGAGACCTGCAGTCTGCAAATCCACAGGTGCAGAACCATGCCAAAACACTAATTTTCCCATTCTTCTGATTATTAAAACGTTGTTAATCTACATCAACTACCAAGAAACCCATAGCTTAAGCTACATATTCGTGTACAATGTTACACTTAGAGACTGACACGTGCATACTACAATACATCCAGAGAAACGTATGAAGAATTGTCTTTTTTTGCAAGAGAAAATAAAATACACAATTTGGGGAGCTAAAAGAGCAAAACTATGTGCAGTCTGTTAGCCTGCAATGCCAGAATGAAATCATAACGAATAAACGTGTGCTCATCATGCAGTTTGCCCTTCTCAACAAACTCTTTAAAGTTCACAAAAAATACCCTTCGACTTACATTCTTTGATACCATTTGAAAAAGAGCATTGCAAGCTAATTAAACAAGAGGTAATTCTACACTGATATATAATACAAATACCAAAATCAACTGCAATTTAGGTATTTTCAGCAGAAGCAGTGTTGATTTTTTGCTGTTTTCACACAAAGACACATTTCATATTTGAAGTGGAAACAGTATTTGCACACAAAGCAGTTCAAGGTTAAAAACAGGATGCAA
>WYDI02003558.1:25578-40050 GCA_009867235.2 Psittacus erithacus
TAACTACCTCAGTATATGAGGCTAAATAGGATTTTCTGAACTGTTAAATAAGAAATTGCAATACTAACAGTAACTGATCAAAAATTAATCTTTACAATAGATATGATCTCTAGTCAACAGTCACATTATACCAAGTATTTAAGATAAATGGCAACAATACTCAGAGAATGGAACTAAAGATCTTTTGGGGGAAGGGGTAAAGTGACAGACCCTCAAAAAAGCCTATCTGCATGTACAGTGCATTCATTCACATTCTGCACATCAGCAATACTTTCTGTCACTGAAAGCGCTGCTTTAAAATGTTCCTGGCCAACTGATAGCTACTAGCTGCCTGCTCATTCGGCATTCTCAACTGCTGTTCTGTTCTTAACAAATGACATGTAGAAGATACCTATAGACAGATAAAAGGATGACTATACACTCCAAGTTCCTAATCTATGTGAAAAATCTCTCTTCAGCAATGGTAAGTTAACCATTGCTCTCCAATTCTCGGTTTATGCTGTTGCCTCAACAGAAATCCCACCTTAAAAAAATTAAATCAATCTATTCTATTGACAACAGAATTTATACCCCTGCACTTTGCATTTAACAATATATAACACTTGATGCTTACCTAGTCATCTGTAGGACTGCTAGATGCCAGCCACCAGGAAGCACATAGCAAGAAAAGGAAATCTAGCTTCCAAAAGGATGAAGAGGAAGAATTCCTTTCAGAAGTTGGTAAAATTACTCCCCAGTAAAACATGAAAGTACAAAATAACAAAGAGTGCAAAGTTTCAACAGCAAAGATTTATTTTCTGATCTAGACAGAAGAGCAGTAAGAGGAAGGAATTTGCTTGCACTTCTCCTGTTCTATTACTACTTTGCTGAGGAGGCAGCTCAGGATGCAATCAGTCAAGACCCATATAGGATCCTTCCCTGAACTGTTCTTCCCACAGCCACAGCAACATTCCTTGCTTCCCTTTTACTGTAACCTGAAAATATTTATTTCAGCATTTGCAGAGTTGTACAGTGGGCCGGGGGTTTGGCAATATCAAAAAAGATCTCTTTGCTCCACTAAATTATTTTTTGAACGTGCAGAAAAGAGTTTATTCTGTCCAGGACATATTTCCAGTGCCTTTATAGGTTACTACTTCCAGCTGTCAAAACAAATCCAGAAATAAAACTAATCTCTGTAAAAGTAAATTGTGTGTTCTTAGCTAGAATCAGATTGTTTTCTGGTAAAACCTCATTTACTTTCGTTCCAATTATTAGATATGAGAGAATACTGCTTTAATGACCTTTCATAAAATTACTTCCTCCTAGTAGCTATTTTTAAAGCTCAGGAATTCATTACAATTCTTGGTTACCTCAATCATATGTAACCAAGACTGTGGTTCCTAACGCACTTCTACACATCAGCTGGCAAGAATTTGAATGCTTTTGCTCATAAGGGCGGCCAAAAGTTTGTTCCTAGTAATTACAACCATATTTTTAGAATATATATTATTGCAGGTTATCTTCCAATAGCTAAAGCATCAAGAAATGTAGAGGAAATAGAAACATTAATCAAACCTGGCAAAAAAACTTTGAACAAAAACACAATTCTTTGCTCAAATACTGCTTGCAAGGAATAAAAATCCATCATAGATCTTCCCATGCTTTGGCTAAACACCCATCGTAGCTAGACTGCAGGAGTTTAATAAATGAAACAAAAATATTACATATATAATACTTTCTCTCTCCAGCAGGTCTGCAAGCTCAGGCACAGCCTCAATGTAATTCCATTACAGAGTTCTTAGGCTAAAACTGCCTGGACTGCCTACAACACCAGTTAATTTTACTCCATCTGAAGCCATCCCTATAGCAATAGTCCCAGATTGGTCTTGTGGCTTAATCACTCTTTTTATGAATTATTTTTATTGAGCTAGTCAAAAATAGTCCAGATAGTTCTGCTGCCCTCCCTCCTTGGGACCCAATTATCCACAGAGGTCTCTTCTATTCTGAATTATTCTGACTCTAGTCTAATAGCTAAACAGATACCTTGTGCAGATATCATTTAAGTCATACTTGGAATTATATCCATATCTATATAAAATATATCTTTCTTCACATATATACATTTTATGTATTATTTTAGATATCTTTTTTTATATATATATATAGATATATATCTCTCTATATATATATCTGAAGAAATGCTTGAAATCTAGCTGAATTTCCTCCTGAAGCCAGCTGTTCAACATTTCTGATAGTACCACCACACATTTCCTGGCAGTTTCTATAACCTATAGATAACATACATTAATCAGACACTTTAAAGATCCCACACCAGCCAAATATTTACAGCTGCTCTACTCCCATGACCTTACTATTCCTATGACTTTGTTGGTAGTGTTACTCTCATCATACATCCCCTGCTCTCTGTTTACGCAGCTGAACTGATGCAGTTATTCATCACCACACCTGGTCTCCTGCACCAAGCTAAATCATTATTTATTCTCTCTCACCACTGTGCCTGCTTTCTCCTTTAATAATTAACAGATATTACATCTCTAAGAGCTTCTTAGAGAACTGGTTTGGTTAAGTAAACTAATTCCTAGCATCTAGTGTATTTTCTTTACTGGAAGCTTTCAAAGAAATTCCAGCTAACTGAACCCTTTTTCCTGAACTCTTTATTTATCCTTGCTGACACAGATGCTTAATTAACAGGGCTCTTGCCCTGGCCTTCCTAAGCTCCCATGGTGAACAGAGAGTGCAGTATTCCATTCCTAATACATCTTACCCCGCCTTAAGTGGAAAGACTTCTACAGGTCCAAACAGCTTGACTGCAATTCAAGCATGTTCCTATCAGCCTTGAAACAACAAAACCAACTCTTGCCAACAAACACACTCACTCCCACCTATTCCTTAACGTCGCTGCACTTTAACAGACATGACAGCTAAGAAAACTCGGAAGCACCCTCAAAATTCTCACTGCATCAATACTCAGCACTAGACTTCACTCCTCCAAAGTAAAGCAACAGTTCAAAGACGTAACAAATAATTACCAAAGCAAGTATAAGTGCTTCATTTTAGGTATCACAAGAAATCAAATTAGCTAGACAGAAGAATATATTTACCTGCACATCATCACTATTGTTTCTTTTCCATTTTGAGCTATTTTATGGAATTTGAGTCGTATGTATCAGATCTATCCTGTCTTGCCCACAGTTCTCCCTCCCAAATACTTAATAAACAGGCAGCTAGAGTCCTCCAAGCTTTTTTTCTCCTATGCTGACATGTGAAACACTTTCTTTGCCCTTTACATAAAACTTCTGCATCAGCCTCACTGCATAACTTAAACCACTGCCCCCTAAACCCAAACCCAACCAATCCACCTCCCTGCCACTCCACAGGAGGGGGAGTTTAAATCAAGCTTCAACAACTCCTCAGTTACTTCTTCACTATGCACCCCATGAACAGAAAATGAGAAATGCTTGGTGACCTTTTACAGACAGACCTGTGTGCCACATGCAAGACAATGACAACGAAAATTTTATAGGGGTACTTTGTAGCTCATTTAGCAGAGAGAAGAAGAGCAGCAAGCCAGCCAACACTGAGAAAGGAACTGACAATTTAACAGTTGCTCAAAGCATACATTGCTTTTTAGCTCACATCAAGTGCATGCTTTTCAGGTAGAACCTCCCATGGTCTCCAGCTACTGTGCTTTGATTTGCATTACAAAGTGCTCCTGGAACACACAACGGGAGGACAGACCAGAAGCAGACCCCAGTAAAACCTCCACAACATGTATGGTGGGGAAGTCGTGGCCTCAGCCATGTGGCTGTACCACTCAATGTAGGGGCAGCCTAAGCATCCTACTATCAACACACTTTGTGCTATGCATGTCCATTTACCATTTATTTATATATACACATCTATAGAGAGGACAACTTTTATCTACAGTCTATACATAGGTCTCAGATGCAGAAATTATTACTAAATGCATATCATACATGAGTATGTACATCTATCAACACCTTTATCACATGGTGTTTATCATATTCCCCAAGAACAGCTGCATAGACTCCACACTTCACAGAAATACTACCTGACTTACCAGAAATATACAAATTTCAGTAAGTTACTTGTTACACACTTAAGTTTAATGCAATCATATACCCTCAGTATTTTTGCCTCTGCCTATCACAAATGTACATTTGATTTGAGACCAGTGAAAATCACTTGTCTGAAAGGGGGAGAGATTATACTGGAGATGGACCACATGTTTGTTTGCATTATGAAGTTACAAACACTCTAATCCTATGTTCGCTTCACATGCAGTTCACATTGTTATGTAAAGTGATTGTATTTTCAGTTTACAAGCTGCTGCACAGCCTATTCTTAATATACTCACAGATGCACGATTTAACTACCAAGGAACCCAGAAACAGATTCTGTGATTGTCCACATAAACATCATCTCTGTATTTCTTGACTCTCTTGTCTACCCTCAGAACTCGCAGGCTTCAGATGAGCCCAGCTCAATTTCTCAGGAGTTATTTACTGTATTTACAAGTAATTACATTTTTTAATGCATGGTCAACTTGTTAACCATGAGACTTCCATTTAAATTTAACTGAAAAAGATCAACTGATGTTTTTAATTTTAGATATGCATACACACAAATCTATCTATAAAGTGCACGTACTTATATATATAAATTGTGCATATAAAGTGAAAATATATTTCTGTATTTGTTCAGGTACAAAAAACTATGCTTCTATAATTAAAAAAACTCTTTCTGCAAATTTGACTTCAGATTTCTAAGGGCTTTCTTGGTTTTGTTTTCTTCCTTCAGCGAGGAAAAATCTATAGCTTCAATTAATATCAAATGGATCTGAGGCTGCAAAGACATGATACTTGTTCCAAACTACACAGCTTAAAAATGGAAACAGATGACATAAGCAGAGATCTGAAGATGCAGGCTTTTGGTTAAAAGATTTGTCGAGACATTCACAGTTCAAAGATACTATTTATCTTACCAAAACTTTAATGGAGGGAGCTTTTTAAAAGACTGCATTAAGGGAAATGCTCCATTTTCTAATGCTGATTCACTACCTATTACTTCCAATGCGGAGGCGTCCTTTGCAGAGCATCACTCTGCTGCATCTAACCTTAATATACCAGAATGACCTTTTAGTCATTTCATTTGTATGACAGGAATCGGCAATTCCAGTTTTGATCCCCAAGGCTTCGCCAGGGCAACTGCTGTGCTGCCCACTCATATTACTTTCTCTTTTTTATCTGCTGTCATTATAGTGCATTTGGAGAACACGGACTGCACTTGCATTACAAAATGCTTGCTTATACCTTTTTCTGTTTTAAATTATGGAAAGTATTTTTTAAATGCATGGTCACCCTCAAGAAAAAACAAGAAGAACCACATGCGCTTTTGCCCACAAAGCAAGATTTCACTCCTGCTCGTCTACAGACATAGACTAGCCACAGTATTGTAGCTAGTGAAAATTGTAATAGCAATATATAAATACTCCAAACACCATTCTCATTCACTCTGTGTTGCCTCCAGGTGTTGAGCTCCACCTCACTAGGCCTAGAAGAGACTTGTAACACTGAGACAAACATTTAATTTCTGCTTTGACTTATGACTGAAGAGGGAGAAAGCTAAAAAGAAACAGACAACTGGAAATAACATTCAGCTAAATAATTACATTATTAGGAAGGTAACACATGACAATGCAACAGTACTGCATTACCTCAATTCCAAGAATCTGAACTACTTAACTCATTTGACTTCATAAAAATAGCTACATTAGAGTGTACTCAGGTTAAGGAATTCCTCCTCCAAAATTAAAGGCTTTCTTTGCAGTTACTCAGTGGTTTTTATGCCTAAATTTTGATATTTGAACCACAATTTAAAACGACTACATAGCAACTATTTATGGTGCATGAATATTCATTTCTTTCCCTTTAGAAGGGCAAAGGCCCACATTAAAGAACAGTGGCTTATTAGTAAAATCACTAATACTAATAATTTATTATCATACTATATATATATATAAAAAGAATATTTTAAGAACTGTCCATGCCAGATTTCTTCCTGGTATTTAACCTCATTATGCTTTTGTTTAAGCTAATGTAATGTAGCTAGTATATATGAGAATCAGAACCAAGCAGCTGAGTTTTCTACTGTTGATAATGTTTCTATACAAGGACATTTTATGAGAAGCTAAACTAAGGCATCCAAGGCAACTTGCCCTATAAGCTTTCCTCTTCCTTTCGTTCCATGAGAGAAGACATTCTGTGGCTCACACCAAGCTACATTTGTGATGCCAGGAGTTACCATCTTCCTACATACCTTAGCATTAGGCATTCTGCTACTGCTTGCCTTGGAGATGTCATTTTCATATCTTTCCACCTCTAGCTCTTCATTTTCAGGAAAATCTTTTTGTTTGAGACTTAAACCAAGTTCAATCACACTAGAAAGAAGGCTAAGCTATCTAAAATACTGCCAGGTGCAGTCACTTTCAAACAGACAGAGCAACTGCATAAATCACATGGAACCAAGAGAATATTTATTACTTTCATCAACTTCACACTAAACAGGTAAATTATCATACTAAGAACCAAAGGCAATGCCAGACTGCTGAAGGAATCGGTGGTCAGAAGTTAAGTATTAGTGGTTCTGCAACAAATACCAGCACTTGCCTATCCTTTAGTAATCTGCAGCAACCACAATGTCATTTTCTTTTCCTTAATTGCAAGATGAACTTCCAGATGATGAACTACTTGTGGAAGCAGACAAGTTACTACTGAGCAACTTGCAGGCAGAAGTGAATACCCCTAAAACTTTGTCATATGTCAATCCCTATATGCCTCACACAGGTTTTAGGAGAGATATGAGCACCAAGTGCCAGTACCTCACTATTTCTTAACAACTATTTTACTCACAGGCACGGGCCCCTTTCCCAAGGCTTTCTACACAACCCTTCTTTGTGTTGTTACAACCTGGAAAACACGGTTTTGTTCTGCAATTAAACATTCAAACACAGGCTCCCTTCGTTATTTTGGGAGACTTAACTGTTTATCAGCGTAAGGAAACAGTTTTCAACATGCCCGAGAGTTTACTTGGCAAGGTCCTGATTTGGTAGGGAAATGTTATAGCATCACTAAAATCCATACAAATGGCTAAATTACTTTCAATCCAATTACTACATTTTTAATAGGAACAGATCCCAACCTCTCAAGCTGAAAACAAAAAGCCTAGTATGTTAAAAAGAGGTTAACTTTTATAGAAGTGCTCTGAGAAAACAGATTTTAAAAGTAAATAGGAAGACTGAAAACAAAAGCAAAAGACAAACCAATATGAAAATAGCTTATTTTCCCAAAGGTAATTGTGTGTTTAAGTAAGTCCACTCCAGCCATATGCAGCAGCCTCCAAACCAAGCTCCTGGCTCATTTGGCCACGTAAGTTTGCAATAGGATGTAACAAAAGGGTTTAAGAAAGTCATTGCAGGAATATACTGAATCACCCAGAAACCACTTTGTTTACTCTGGTCAATAGAACACTGTTATCTCTCTTACAATAGGCCATACTGTTTATGCAAACAAAGTTAGGTCTCATGCACCAGCCATCTATTTATTTAGCTCGATCAGCTATCACTGTAAATCAATTTCTTTGCAAATGAGAAACACAGATGCTGTAAAAACTATTTAAACAGGTTCCTGCATTCAGTATTTGGACATGCAGCAGAACAGGTAACAAGAATACAAAAAACAAGTCCTCAGCACCATGTCTAGTGACTTAAAGACAGGGTTTCTTAGCTTTTACAAGCATTTTTAAGGAAAAGACATAATTTAGTGTTTACTTCATCGTTTTATATTTTAAATACAAAGTTGTAAGTTTAAAAGGGTGACAAGAAAAGCTTAAAATTGCTATTCAAACTGGATACTGTTTGGAGGATATGAAATATAGGCAACTAAAATATAACTCAAAAGATTCTGTATTACAGGTTGGTTATTACATGAGCAACCTTCAAAGAAAAAAACAAAACCAAACCAAAACACATTGAAAATGAATGTTATCAGCTCTGTAAAATACAAAATTAAACAACAGAACTAATCTCTGATGAAGCCTGAAGTTTCATATAATTTTTGTCCTAGAACAGTAATACAGAGAAGTCTTACAAAGGTAAATTCACCCAACTCAGCCATCTAAAAGGCTTGTGCCTCTGTTGTGGGAGTAGGCCATTACCACACTGCAGCATATCAACTTGGAAGACCCAACTGAACAGACAGTATCACCAACAGCACCTACCCTACAACTCGCTTACAAAACCTTATGGAGATTTAGACTGGAGCTATGTAGCTTCCAAACAGACATTTCACTATAGGAAACAAGTATCTGGCTGCAGAAGCACTTCTTTTCTTAAGTCTGAACACCATCGATGAGTGCTGATGCCAGCTCTTAGAGGAATAGCTGGGGATGGGGAAGCACATGCACATACAGAGCATTAAGACCCCGCTCATTACAGATTCTCTCACTCAAGTTATTTTACCCATTAATCTTTTCATCTGCTATTCTAAATTTGAAACTCAGCAAGTCAGATTCATTGCAAGCAGTCAATCTCTACAGCACTCCACGGGAAGCTGGAAGGACCACAGCTTCAAGCCTGGACACAAGGAGAAAGAACATCCATGCAAGGAAGCTGCCATCTTGGTTGCACATGATGCATTTAGTACTGACTGCTGCCAAACACAAAGCTGTAGTAAGCCCTTCTTTCTCCCTGTCCCATACGAGGGTACGCATGCCCAAGATACAGTACATTATAGCTTCTGAATGATTTATAATCGGGTAAGAAGTATCAGGTCAGGCTGTGACTTGAGTGATGACATCTGGTTCTAAACAATTATCTGAATATACACACTAAAAAATAAAAGCTGTTAGTGCGGGATTTAGTGTTCATATTCAATAGTCCCTGAGCAGTGAAGAACTACAGTGCATTTGCACAGAAGGTCTCTCATTAAATCACAGACAAGCCTTCCGAAGCCCCAAGTCAAAAAGCTTAAACATCCAGGATGAGACCAAAAAAATCCTCATGGCCTTCAAGTTTATTTGAAAGACGGATTACAGAATATTATGTAAGGCACAAATCTCAGAACTATTCCCCACTGTATTTACAAATATTATCAAATTTTACAAGATCATGAATTTTCATAAAAAGTGACATTTTCAAAAAGCTTCTCTTGCTTTAATCCTCCTCCTTTCTTTTGACAGGATTAAACGCTGAAATGGCAGCCTGTTCAAAAAGCACACTGAAATGCCAACTGTAAGGCTCTTAACTCCATGTATTTACAAATTAACGCTTCACAGTTGCTTTAAATTTTGACATTATAGTTTAGTACCTTCAGGCAACTCATTTCAGAAGGTGCTGGATTTGATTTACAATACTTCTCATTTTACATTCATATGTTACAGTGCTGGAATACCTTTGTTTCCCTTAATCCATGATAAAGGAAATTTAGTTTTATGAAAGGCTGAGAAATGTTGCTTTGTTTTTTATAAAGAGGTTCTAACCAACCTGCCTACAGCCTTTTCAAAGTTACCATTTACATTCACCTGGAAAAGGCAGTATCTACCAAGATAACCACAGTAAAAGAAGTGGAGATCATGGCCTATGTATGTGTATGTATGCACAAGTTTAGAGTGCAATACTGTCCTCCCCTTCAGTTATTCCAGTGCTGACCGCTATGTTCAGAATGAACTGCAGAAAATGCCATGTAGAAGTCCTAAAAAACTGGTGGGACACTTATCTTAATTCTTTAACTCTTTCTGTTATGACGTTACTTCAGAGGATATTGGTCTGCTCCTGAGACAACTGTTGCAAAAGTACATCCTACAAGCTAATAGATGCGATGTTTTAGATGACAATTTCTACTTGCAGAATATGAAATCCAGTTTCTGGATTGCTAAAGTTAATATTTACAGAAAGGATTTCCAAAAACAGAGATGAAAACACCAATAACAGAAAAGCCTCAACACTTCCCACCTTTACGAATGTGGAACTGAGACTATTCCTACCTCAGGCAATGTATTAGTTGAATACTAGAGTTTAAAGGTGTTTCCTCATGTTTTTGTTAGATTAACTTGATTGTTTCAAAATTCATAATGATTTTCTTGAGCTCCTGAATTTGTATAAAAAGAAAGACTTAAGAGAAAACTTGGAATTCTGTTCTGCAGTTGAGCAGCTCTCGCCCATTACATTCATACAACCGATGAAAAGCACAAACTGTTTATAGTCCATACATGATAAATATCAGTATTATTGCAATAGTTTCTACAGTTTGTAGAAAATTACTTCATCTGTCACAAAAATCAGTACCTAAAAGCAACATGACTATCTAGATATACCAAGAAATTCCTAAGAAACATTTCTGTACAACTATACTCTTGATTCATTCTTTTCTACAGTGCTGGAACCAGACGAGAGCACCAGCACTTGCCATGCTTGGGACAGCTGAGCATCCATAGGCAGTCAAGGCATTGCATAGTGAAGGCAAGGGGTACTTAAGAGCTGCTAAGCTACATGAGGTCTCTGTTATTCATATTTCAAGAGCATTTTTATGTCCATTCTTCTGACACTTTTAAGACAGACAGACTCTATTATCCTTCTATTCACAGAGCAACCTCAGTTTCTGCTAAAAAATTATGTTTTCCTTTCACAACACTATACATGAAATGCTGGCACAGGTAAAGCCAGCAGCAGGATTCTCACCAAGTGTAACAAGGCCATGGATCCACGCTGAACAGATATGTCCAAAGGAAAAATAGAACAGTTCTTTTTGTTTGTATAAATCAATCCGGTATTGAGAACCATTCACATTTATGACACAGCCTCCATTTAATATGTACAAACGTATACCTAATTATTAAGACATATCTAATTATTTAGTCATAGAACACATTTAGTAATCCAATGCTGCTAATGCTCATTAATACATCCTATCTATGCACAGTTAAGTTTTACACAGCAATGCAGTGATTTATGTGAATTCCAGCAGCATGTACTACTAATTGAGATATTTAAGAATGCCCACGTGCCACACAAGAATGTGCCAAATCTGAAGTCTTATCAGTGTTAATTGGATAAACACAAACCTGAGAACCTTTGTATCATAACAGACACTTGAATAATGCTCTAGATATGTTCAATAACATGGCATCTTTATTCAAACCCATTCTGACACCTCCTAATATTTCATAAATGATGGGATCAGATTAAAGTCTCACCAAAATTCATTATGAAGTATTAAACCTGTCTAATCTGTTATCACAACTACTAACATAACAAAAAGAATAAAAATGCCAGGAAGTTACGAGAATTTTCCTCATTAGTGTTACAGAACACAGTCTGAATCAGAGGATCCACTGTCATGCCTATGCGGGACTCTTATTATTTGCTTTTAAACCAGAACACAGCTTTCTGCTTTTTACTTCAATTTAGTCTATCATTTCACCTCTGTAGTTTTGGAAGTTGTTATTCATTCTATCAACTTCACCTCAAATGACTATTGCACATATGAGCATTAAAAGGAGGACTTTATATTAGAAAGATATTGAATACTGCCATCAGCTGCCTTGTGGTTAAATTGCATTAGAGCTAAAAATCACAATTAGAGACAGAAGTAAACTTTTTGTTTGAAAAAATATCACGTTTCTTCTTTCTAACTTCCTATTTAACTATATCACACAGTTAACTACGACCCCGTGTTTAGTGTGTTAGCAAAACTTATTTTGTTGAGGATCGTTGTCAGTCCTCTTACCACTCAGCAAGATGTTCTAACACTTTCGTAACTTAACCTGCACATTTAACCTGATTTCCTAGGAAAAAGAGACTGCCGTCATTTCACTGCATGTGTTGAGTATGCAAAAAACCAGTTTTGCAGGTTGTTTTCAGTTTCTATATTCTACCATATCAAGATTGTCAAAAGCATGATCTTAACATTAGTTTGCCTATTTAGTGGTCTAAAGTTCAAGGTGATTGGGCACAGAGAATTCTTCACTCCAACAGCACAGCAAGAAATGCAGCAACTCAGATCAAGCTGTGTCTGCTTGCTGACAGGCACTGTTTGAGCAATGCTTCATGAAGGGCTGGAACAGATGCACAGAAAACCCTTCTGTACACTGCAGGACAGATTTTTAAAGGTATTTTTAGGCATTAAGATAATTTAAAAACCTGCTATTTCATTTTAGATGCTGAAATAGAAGATGGAGCTCTTGAGAGCCTCACCCTGCGTTAATTTTCTGTAGTTTTAAAAAGGTCACCTCCCATCAGTTTAGTCCTACTGCCATCTGCTGTCACAAACGCACCAGTGCCACGCTGTCTGCAGAGTGTTTTTTCTTTCCTCTTATTCCAATATTGCTCCTCAAAATTATCTAAAGACAAGCACAAACTAATTTTTCCACAGAAGCTTAATGGTACATCAGTGTACTGACACTTTTATACCTTCATTGCTAGAGCATCAAGCCTGCAGATTGTGGTTTCATACACAGCTTATCCCAAATAAAGGGTCATTCATATGAGTAAGTATTAGCAGGATAGTTCCAGATCCCAAAGTTGTTTGGGATTTTTGTTATTGCTGGGTTTGGGGGTTTCATGTTGTCTGGGGAGATGGTGGGGGTGTTGGTTGATTGTTGCTTTTGGTTTTAACACTGGCAGTATTGCTTGTTTCTTATTTATTATTAGGAAATTATTATTAAGACTATGAACAGGCTAGACTACTAACACTGAATTACTCCCACCTCATCCTTATGTGATCATGCAAAGAGGCTGAAACCTTTAGATTAAAACAAACTAGAAAAGGTTAAACAAAATTAAAAATTTCTGCATAAACCAGTTTAAACAAAAAGGTATGAAAAATCAATTACTCAAATCTACCTCCCGCCTACTGTTTCAATGAAGTCTAGCACCTCTTGAGTTAAGCTTACTCAGGTATTCCTCCTGGGACCACTGGAGTGCTTTCTGCCATCACCTCTGGTGGTGCCATACCTCAGAAAACTAATTGCCATCTGGTGTTACAGGTTCCTACCAGAGCACAGACAAACTCTTTAAGTATTTCAACTGAGTGAGAATACAGCAGCTATAACAACAAAAAGAGGCTTTCTGCCTGTTGCTCAGCCATACACTCTTTTTGGCAAAACAGAATAAGCAGTAAGCTGAAAACAATATAATTTGTCACAAGGAGTTTTAAAAACAATGCAAAGTAGAATGTCATTGCAGAAACTGAACAAGATGCTGAAACTCTGGATTCTTGCCGCTCCAGTGGAAAGACAGTGCTGGTGTTGAAACACAACTCCAGTCGGACATAACAAAGGCACAGGGCTTAAGCCAGTTGCACTAGGACAGCAGAAGGTAAAATGCAGGGCATTGATTTTGTTACAGTGATTTCTTTGCATGAAAGTAACTGTTAAAGTCTCTTTACAGCTTCTTGGGTTTTTTTCAATAAGCATATTACTTACTGCTCAGCATAAGCCCAGTTCAATTTGATGACTACCACAATATCACACCACTGTGAAGCTGATAGGCTCTTTCATACATTGCAACTCTTGTTTGAAGATACAGCAAAAAAACCCTGAGGTATCTCTCATCCTCACACACACACATACGCAGGGCAATTTATAGGCCGTATGTTGCTAAACTCAGGTTATCAAGTATCATAATTAGTAAAAGATTAACAGGCTGAAAGAGCTGGGCTTGGTCAGCCTGGAGAAGGTTTAAGGGAGACCTTAGAGCAGCTTCCAGCGCCTAAAGAGGCCAACAACAAACCTGGAGGGGAGCTTTTTAGAAGGGTCTGTAGGGACATGACAAGGGGGAATGGCTTTAACCTGACAGAGGGAAGATTTAAATTAGATATAAGGAACAAGTTCTTTATGGAGGGTGGTGAGGCACTGACACAGAGTGCTCAGAGAAGCTGTGGCTGCCCCATCTCTGGCAGTGTTCCAGGCCAGGCTGGACAGGGCTTGGAGCAACCTGCTCTAGTGGAAGGTGTCTCTACCCATGGCAGGGAGTTGAAACTGGATGACCTTTATGGTTGTAAACCATTCTAGGATTTCATGAACTTATAGTATCACCACTACTGTCTATATTTGCAGACACTTGTAAAAGTATTTTTCTTCAGCAGACAAGAAAGGATTCATACGCTCTATAGAAGTGTACAAGAAGCCAACAGTATCCTGGGCTGCATCAAAAGGAACGTGACCAGCAAGTCGAAGGAGGTGATCCTGCCCCTCTACTCTGCTCTCGGGAGACCTCACTTGGAGTATTGTGTGTCCTCAACATAAAAAGGACATGGAACTGTTGGAACAAATCCAGACGAGGCCACGAGGATGATCAGGGGACTGGAGCACCTCCTGGATGAAGATAGGCTGAGAAAGTTGGGGCTGTTCAGCCTGGAGAAGAGAAGGCTGTGTGGAGACCTCAGAGCAGCCTTC
>WYDI02003559.1:1936-12885 GCA_009867235.2 Psittacus erithacus
AATTCCTTTGGGATTTGATTTAATTGGGGTGGGATTTGGTGTAATTACACTGGGATTCACTCCAATTCCTTTGGGATTCCATCCAATTCCTTTGGGATTTGATTTAATTGGGGTGGGATTTGGTGTAATTACACTGGGATTCACTCCAATTCCTTTGGGATCTGTTCCAACGCCTTTGGAATTCGCTCTAATGAGTTCCTGGTGGATTCTCCATCCCCATTCCCATCAGGATGTTCTCAAGTCACCCCAGTCCTATGGGATCACTGTGGGAAGTGGAAGATTCCAGCACTCCAGCAGCTCCACAGTGCTGGTGGGACATAGGAATGGGTGGTATGGAGGGTTGGGATGTACAGGAATGGGTTGGGATGGACCTGGAAGACCAAGGGACATGGACACCTTCCCCAACACCAGGTTGCTCCAAGCCCTGTCCTGATCATCCCAAACCTTCTCCATTCACCCCATTCCAATGTCCCATCACCTTCATGGTGAGGAACATCCCATCCAGCTCTTCCCTCTTCCAACTGGAAGCTGTTTCTCCTCATCCCATCCCTTGTCCAAGGGCCCATCTCCGGTCTTGGATGCTTTGGAGCATCTCCATGGCCTCCTCTGGACTCTCAAAGGAGACAATTCCCATTCCCAACCCCTCATTCCAAGCACGAAGCCACAAGCAAAAGGGTTTATTGGTTGACTTGGCCACAAGCAGCATTCCATGGAAACCAGGAGATGGGAATAGTGCTTTATGGGGGGGAAATGATGGGATTTGGTTCCATTGGTCTTGATTTGAAGCTGATTTGAGCTTCCCTTCATGATCCATTATGGAATGTACCATCCAAGCTCCCATCTCGACCTGGTGGAGACCAGATCTTCCCAAGATCCCCTTTTTCCCCCCAAATTTGAGGTCGGATCCAGCATTTTCCATAGGTTTGAGGCCATAGGATCTGCTCCTGTTGACGTCCACCGTAGCTCCATGCTGGTTTCCCTTCTACCATGGAAGAACCTCAACTGGAGACCCCCATTGGTGCCTTTGGAAGCATGGAGCATGGCGAAGGGTGGGAAGCGTCTTCTCATGTCAATCCCAGCGTGGTCTCACCTCTTACATGGGGTAGACAGGAGCTTCCACTTCCATCCGCCCGAGGTTGGAGGCATAGCTGGAAGACATGGAATACCTTTGGGATATCACCTTGGGAAAGGTGGGAATTTCACCCTCTCCTTCCCCAAAAGAGGAGTTTGTGGTCAATGGAACCATTTATCCAGGTTCTTCCTTATGGAAGCTGGAGCAAATGAAGCCTCCTCCATCACACAGCATGAGGTGGGGTAGGATCGAGGAGAAGACTTCACTTACCCAAGTCACCTCCTTGGCTTTGAGGCTCAGTCGCTGTGGATGAAACCAAAGAACCTGGAGAAGCCCATCCTTGGAGGCCACCAAACCCAACCCATTGCTGCCCCATGGAGGTCGGTCCCTACCCTGGCAAGCTTCAAAAGCATCTCACCCCATTGAGGTGGGGTCATGTCTCCATCCCACTCACCAGCCTGCAAAGTCCCTGGCTTTCCAGGCATCGACCACCTCAGCGATGCTCTTCACGAGGCGCCCATCAGGAAGCTTCAGGTCATCCTTGGGGTCTCCATTGAAGTTGCCACAAGGAGCACAAAGGCGGTTGACCATGGTGGCCCCAACGGTGAGGGTCACGGTGCCTTTGGGGCTGAAGAGCACATCCATGCCGGATGCATGGGAGATGGTGACGTTCCCATCCGTGGTGCTCAAGGAGATGGCTTTGGAGATGTTGGTTGGGAGATGGGTGGAAAGCCCATTGACCTGCAGCAAGGAGAAGGGAAGATAGGGATGAAACAGGGGTTGAGCACCTCAAAAGGAGGAGATAATCCCACCCAACGCCCATTAATGACTCCCTTTGGTGGTCTTCGAGGTTCATCCATGTCCTTACCCACACCTCCATGTTGGCATTGACGGTGATGAAGGCCTCCCGGAAGAAGATGAAGATGGCAACGGCAGCGGGGACGTGGTCCTCCCGGCACTCATTGACCTCCAGCACCACCTTGAACCAGTTGGGTGACTGCTCATTGCAAAGGGCAGCCACTTTGTAGGTGCCACTGGTGAGGAGCATCCCCTTGGTGCCATCAAAGGTGGTCAAGGAGGCTCCAGGGGTGAGGTGGCATTGGCCTTGCTGCTTGACGCAGAGCTGAACGCCATCCTGTGTGGAGCAGATGTGGTCTTGGGGACATTGGATGTCCTCACAGATAAGGCCCTGGGATGGGTGGCAAGTGCATCTCGTGGTGCAGTTGTTGGAGGTGATGGTCTCACCTGCCTGGAAAGGGAAAGATCAGAGGTTGGTCCATAGGGAACAACCGTCTCCATCTCCAAGACTTCCCATCTGCAGTGAGGGAGGAGATCCCAAAGGGAGAGAAAAGGCAGGAGGTGGAGATGGTGGTGATGGTGGAGATGATGGAGATGGTGGTTATGGTGGAGATGATGGAGATGGTGGAAATGGTGGAGATGGTGGAGATGATGGAGATTATGGAGATGGTGGTGATGGTGGAGATGGAGAAGATGGTGGAGATGGTGGAGATGACAGTGATGATGGAGATGATGGTGATGGTGGAGATGGTGGAGATGACAGTGATGATGGAGATGATGGTGATGGTGGAGATGGAGAAGATGGTGGAGATGGAGATGATGGAGATGGTGGAGATGATGGAGATGGTGGAGATGGAGATGATGGAGATGGTGGAGATGGTGAAGATGCTGGAGATGATGTGGATGGTGGGACTCAATGAATTGGTTTTCCTTTTCCACAGGAGCAAACCATGGATTTGGGGATGTTACCAACTGTGTTCTTCTGGACATGCGGCCTTAAGAGGATTCCATCAAAGATGGACATCCCAAACCTGTCCCATCATCTTGATGGGACATTGAAAGTTGAGACCCCAACTCGGTTGCTTTGACCCAATGGGACAACCCAACTCATTGAAGACGGCCTCTCCAATCCAGTTGCATCAATGAGATGAGCCAACCCTTCCTCAACCGAAGCCTTTGATGGCCAAGCTCACCTTGAAGTACCTTCCCTGATGCAAGCAACCACATTGCTCCAAGGACACGCAGGTGTCACCATCGAAGAGGTACCCATCATCACATTCGCATCCCTCAAAGCACGTCCACGTGCATGGGGCCGGCATGGAGAGGCTGGAGCAGGTGAAGTCACACGTACGGGTGCAGAGCTCATAGTGACTATGGGGCGGGCAGGAGAGAGCTGGACAAGAAGGAGCAATGCCTTTATTGCCACCCAAACCATGACCTGCACCCAATGGGCCATCCCTAGCAATGCCCTTGACCACCGCTGACGCCACCAGAAGACGCTCAAGCAACCAAACCCTGCTTTGAACACCCAAATGGAAGCGTTCTCGATCACAACCACGTTGAAGGAGACCCATTTCCACCTCCTTAGATCCATGGGGATGTTCTGGAGGTGGTGGCATGGAATCCCTTCCTTCTAAGGTGGGAAATGGGTGCTTGAAGCCCCCTGAATGAGCTTCTTTAGGTGGTTTGAAGGTGATTTGGGGGCTGTTTGATGAAGGTTGGGGTGGGTTTGATACCATAGAGGTCACTTGCCCGTCGTATTGGTGTGGCCAATGATGGAGAACTTGCCTCCATGGCCACAATGGTCAAACTGGGTGGGTTCTTTGGGGGGGAAACGTGGGGTTTGGAGGAGAACAGGAGCTGAGGTGGCTCCTTGGAGAACTTACGGCAAGAAGCTGATGCTCTCCATGCTTTGACCTCAGCGCTGGCAGCTTGGCAAGCAGCAGCATAGGCTTGGATGCTGTGGCAGAGGACCTCAGGAGCTCCAGCAGCAGCACAGACATCATAGAGGCAATGGTTGAAATACTCCAACGGGCTCACCTTAGGGTGACAGGAGCTGAAAGGTCCCATTGGATCCCGGATGATCCCACAGGACCCACTGCCCGCATAGGGAGCGACGTCGGTGGCATCGCACATAGGGCAGGCGGTGGCGGCACAGCCATCGGTGCACGTCCCATCGTCCACGTGGACCTTCCAGGAGGTGACAAAGTCCTCGGTGCTCTGTGCCAAGGAGCCACCAGGCACCTGGAAGTCATCACTGGGGTCTCCATTGTAGTTGCCACCTAAGCCACACACGTGGCCCTTGTAGGCATCAGGGATGGTGACCAAGAGGTAGGTGGCCACGTTGTAGAGGAGCCGGATGCCGGCCATGGTCTGGAGGACAATGTTGTTGCCTTCTTGGCCAACCCGTAGCTTCTTGTCCTTGGTGACCAAGGGCAGTGTGTAGCGTTCTCCATCCACCTAAAGTGTGGACATGGGGTGAGGAAGGGTTTACATGGAGATACGTAGACCATAGGGACCATAGCTCCATGTCCATGCAGCACCCACTTGACTTACCGTGACCTCCCATGGCCGTCCCCTCTCCATGCTGACCGTATAGCCATGGATGGAGATGACCACCTTCTTCATCAAGGCCACATTGCCCCGCTGGCCCACATCATGCTCCAGCAGCACCGAGAAGTCCATCAACCACCTCTCCGGCTTGCAGAGCCTCACCAAGACATAGGTGCAAGAACCCGAGAGGTCAAAAGCTCTTCCATCGAATGTCACATAATGGGGGTCACCGGACACCACCAAGCGCCCATAACTGGTGGGGTAGCAACCCAAGAGCCCGTCCTCCACCCTGCACTCCTCATGGGCACCGCAGAAGACCTCTTGGCACTCCACCACCCCATTGGCTTCGCAGTGGCACTTCTCCCTGCACGATGAGAAGAAGACCTCCCCCTTCTTGTAGTAGAGGCCCTGGTGCTCACAACCACACTCGGTCACCGGGACGCACTCGTCCCCACTGAGGACAAAGCCTTGGTCACAGAAGCAACCTTCAATGCATGGGGTTGAGTGGCAAGCAGAAGCGAGCCCACGGCACGTGGTTGGGCAGCTGGTCCCACAGAGCTCATAATGGGAATGCCGAGGGCAGGAAGGACCTGGAAGGGGGAAGAAGAGGAAGGATGAAGCCGTTGGAAGCAGCAGGATGAGCAGGTCCATTGAGTTTGGTGGTGGTGGAGCATCGCTATGGTTGTGGGGATGGGGTTGGGATTCCCATTGCTGCATCTAGGAAGGATGTGGGGGACAATAGGGATGGAGGAAGGAAGGGTTGTTGCTTTGGAAGCTTCCAACCTCAACCTTTGGCCTTGGAGCTAAGGAGGGGGAAGAGAAACCCATTCACATCACAAGGAGATGGTGGATATGGGACAAACCAACCTAACTTCAGAAGCTTTTGGGGGCTTCCATTGGCCCTAAGTAAAGCCCCATTGGGTCTGGTTGCCCTCCAAACCTTCATCCCCTGGCCAGGAAGGATGGAGAACCTCCTTTTGACCCCACTCACCACAGAAGTTCGGTGTCCTCCATGGCTCCACGTTGACTCCATGGCTTTGACACTCGGTCACATAGGCAGCAATGGCTTTACACACGGTGTCCCGGTGGCCTTTGTAGTGACAGGCATCAAAGGCACAATCCTCTAGGAAGGCCATTGGGCTGACCACACCATGACAAGCCCTGAATGGACCTTCCACCTTGGCGATGACCCCACAATACCCATCCCCACGGTAAGGTTCCTTCTCCTTTTGGTTGCACGTTGGACAATCCCCTTCGCAGCCAGAGGAGCAACCAGGAACATCTCCAACCTTCCAGCTATTGGCCAAGTGGACCTCATCGGTGGCCCGTTGCCCATCGCTGGTCACAAAGTCATCGTTGGGGTCTCCATTGGCGTTGCCACAGAGGCCACAGACAGCACCGGCGTAGGCCTCGGGGAGGAGGACACGGGCGTAGCTGTACCAGTCGAAGCTCACCCTTAGACCAAAGGCTGTGCGGACGAAGCCATGGACACCACTGTGGTAGAGCTCAAACTGGTCCTTCTTGGTGAATGGGAGCTCCACGAAGGCGCCGTTGACCTGGGGAGGTGGTTGGAGAAGGTTGGTGGTGGGCCCAAGCTCATGCAACCTGCTTGAGATAGGGGTGGTTGCATAGGTTGGGGTTGGAAGAGGCCTTGGAGGCCATTTAAGGACATGGGCACCTTCCACTAGACCAGGTTGCTCCCATTCATCTGGCCTTGAAGCCTTCCAGGTTCAGCCAAACCTTCTCAGTTCAACCCATTCCAATGTCCCACCATCCTCCTAGTGGAAAACTTCTTCCTTAGATCCCATTTACCTCTTCCCCCTTCCATCTGGAAGCTGTTTCTCCTCATCCCATCCCTCCATCTCCTTGCCCAAAGCCCCTTCCCAGCTTTCTTTTCGCCCTTTTAGGTCTTGGAAGTCCTTTTGGGAGAGGTTTCCTGCTCCAATTCCACCTAAGCTGAGGCTGAGCAACACTTTCCACATGGAGAACTTCCAATTCCAACCCCAATCGCTTGGGATTTGAATGGGTTTCCATAAGCCAGGAAGAGCTCCAAGCCAAATCCAAGTGAGTCAGGATCTAGGGAGGGTTGCGAAACGCTTTCCATGGATGCAATTCCCAAGAATAGGAAGATTGCTCAAGAGTTGGATGTTCCTCCAAGAACCTTGGAGGGTTTCCAGGTGGAGACTTCACTACTCAATGGGAAAACGTTGTTCCATGAGGAAAAACAATGGCAAAGCTGTTCCCAACCACGATGAGCAACACTTTGGCCAGGAGAAGGTGAGAATGGAATGGTTCCCATAGGAATTGAGTCACTTTGCAGCTGGAGCAAGGGAATGGTACACTCCAAAGGCCATAGGGGATGGAGAACCAAGAAGGACAATGGGATATGGGATGGGGTTTGATGGAAGAAAGAGGGGAAAAGGGGGTTTTGGGGGGCAGGAAATAAGCACTTCCCATGCAGGTTAAACGTGGGTTTGGTGGCCACCTACCATGACCTTGCGTGGATGCTCCTGGCTCATGGTGATGACGTTGCCATAGACCTCCAAGGTGAGGGTCTTGGTGAAGGACACGGCTTTGCTACCCCGGTTGTTGTTCTCCACCTTGACGGTGAATGGGACCAGTTTGGGGTCCCTTTGGGTGCAGAGGGCGGCGAACTGGTAGATGCAGGTCCCTTGGAAGTCGTATCTCAACCCATCAAAGGTGGTGTAGTGAGGGTCACCCGTCCCAATGCACGTGAGGTGCTTCATACCTTGGCACCTTGGGGTGCCATTGACCACCACACACTTCTCATGGGCTTTACACCCTCTCTTCCTACAGGTCACTTGGCCACCAGCACATCTACACCAGCTTTGGCATGTCCCATCTTCCCAAAACTCCTCTTGGGCCTTGTAGGAGCGCCCGTTGTGGACACAAGTGCAGGTCTCCATTGGGATGCACGTGTGGTTGTGGAGGACGAAGCCCTCGTTGCAATGGCACCCTGGGGTACAGGGTTCACTGCAGGAGGGTGGACCTCTGGGGTGGGTGCAGGTGGTGGGACACCCTGTCCCACAGGCCTCAAAGTGGCTGTTTTGGGGGCATCTTTGAGCTGTTGGGGTGAGAGTTGAGAAGAAGACCTCAAACAAAGCATGAACTAAGCATGGAGAAGGACAACGCTGGAGATGTTGCCTCAAATGATGCCTACAAGTGAGCCCAAGCCCAGAAGATGTCCCACAAGGAAGTCCTACATAGATGCTGGGTGCTATGGAGCTGATGGTGGATTATGGGGTGGTTTGGTATGGAAAGAGCAACCCAACCCTTCGTTGATGCTGATTGACATCAACTTGGTTGACATCTCCAAGCATCAACTCAATGGGCTGGGCTTGGATCCCTATGAGCAGATCTCCCCTCTAATGGTTGCAGACCCCCCTAGGAACTCACCGCACGTGTCCTGCAGCATCTCCTGACCTTCACAATCATCTTGGCAGGAGGCATCTCGCCAGCTTTCAGCCCAAACCTCCACGTTAGCAGCTTGGGTGCCATCAGGAAGGGTCATCTCATCCTCAGTGTCCTCATTGAAGTTGCCACAGAGGCCACAGGTAGCCCCGAAGTAGCTGCTGGGCACGGCCACCATTAGGGCCCAGTCTTCATCATAGGTCACCTGCAGCCCAAAGGCTGTTTGGAGCATGGGCCTCCCTTCGTTTTGGGAGATCTGGATCTTCCCAGCTTCCAATGTGGTTGGTATGTTGATGGGCTTGTTGTTGACCTTGGAGAAAAGGAGAAGGAGAAGGTTGCTTGGGCATCTCTGAGTCCAAAACCCCATTTCATGTTGGATTTATGGCCTTAAACTTGCTTTTTCCTTGGTTCTAACCCAAAAGTGGCCATGGTTTGGTTGGAGACACCTCTGAGGGCATCTCAGTGAGGTTCTGAACACCCTTCCCTTCACCTCTAGGTCTCAGTTCTCTATGGTTTTGGGAGTTCTCCTTAGGTTCTGATGCCAACCTCACCCACCACCATGTTTTACCCTCTTCCACTTGGCTTTGGCCATGGAATACCACTTCCAAGACCTGGAAGAACCCACCTGGATTTTACCTCCTTCCCCTACATGGATGGAGACGTTGGAACCGTACACATAGACCTTTGTCAACCACTCCTTGATGGGGCCTTCACTCTTCTTCTCCTCCACAACGAAAGGCACCAAGGTGGGATCGTTGCCGCAGGACTTGGCAATGGTGTAGGTGCAACCACCACGGATGTCCATGGTCATCCCATCAAAGGTGTGGTACTGCAAGGCCTGGGAGCCCATGCAGGTGCCCATGTAGTCATGGACACAGGTGGCCACCCCCTTCTCCAGCTTGCAGGTCTCCTTCGTGCGGCACTTCAGGAGCCGGCAGGGATCTAGAAGGAACCATACATGGAATGGTCCATGGGGAGAGGGACAAGGACAGCATCACCATCACCATAGGTGGTCAACCAGCACCTCCAGAGCTTGGCCTTGGCCATATGGGTTGACCACTTATGGCCACTATCACCATAGATGGTCAACCAGCACCTCCAGAGCTTAGCCTTGACTATATGGGTTGACCACTTATGGCCTCTATCACCATAGGTGGTCAACCAGCGCCTCCAGAGCTTAGCCTTGACTATATGGGTTGACCACTTATGGCCACTATCACCATAGGTGGTCAACCAGCGCCTCCAGAGCTTGGCCTTGACCATATGGGTTGACCATTTGCAGCCATTATCACCATAAGTGGTCAACCAGCACCTCCAGAGCTTGCCCTTGACCATATGGGTTGACCACTTATGGCCACTGTCACCATAGGTGGTTAACCAGCACCTCCAGAGCTTGGCCTTGACCATATGGGTTGACCACTTATGGCCACTATCACCATAGGTAGTCAACCAGCACCTCCAGAGCTTGCCCTTGACCATATGGGCTGATGACTTGAGGCTCCTTCCATTGATAGACCATTTATGGATCACAACCTACCTCAGGTGGGTTTGGCCACCTAAAGGAAGCAGAAAGGAGGTGAAGAAGGTGGCCATGGGACACTCACCACTGTCACAAACAGCAGCCAACCCATAGGCTTTCTGCTCCCGGATGCCCACACTCAGCAACCCAAAGGGGGACACCTCATTCTCCACCATATAGACCGAGAACTGGTTGCCCAAGCTCTTCTCAGCCCAGGAGTAGTCGGTTCCTGGGACGTTCTTCCACATGATGTTCCTCAAGGGGCTCTTGTTGAGCATCATTGTGGATGTCTCCGAGGTCTTGGCTATGAGCAAGGCATAGTTCTCATACCCATCCAAAGCAATGATGCTGTAGGAGTGACAGTAGCTGGAGACATCTGGGATGGTCATGAAGAAGGGATCATAAGAGATGGACTCCTTGGTACCTCCATCAGCAAAGAAGATGACCTGGATGCCAGCACTGGCTGATAGGTACAAGGTGTTGAAGGCTTGGAGACCATAGAGAGTTGACCTGCTTGGCCGTAGCTCCCGGACCTCCTTGGAGACCCCATGTTGAGACTCCACACGGGTCTTCTGCGAGGTGGACACGTAGATGATATCTGCTTGAGTCTCAAAGGGTAACGGGGGCACAATGAAGGTGGTTCCCCAGCTCGAAACAGGTTGGAGCTGCTCCACCAAATGGTCACATTGGGTGAACCTGGCCAAGCAAGTGTGACCTGTGAAGACGGCCACGGGTTTATGGGCCATGATCCTGGTGCCGGACATATCAGATGGACTTTGGAGTTGGGCTGCTTGGAAAGGCTCGAGTTTGATGGCAAGAACTGAGCCCCGAGGGTAAGTCCGGCCTTGGTAGGTCACCATGGCTTTGAGGTGGATATCAACCATAGTGGCTTCATCCCAAGAGACCACCACGAACTCTCCATAGCGATCAGTGCCTACATTGGGGGTCACAACGTGGTACTCGGTACCCCAAGCGTGCACTGGGTGCACCACGGTGGAGTCCACCGAGGTGGGCTTCTCATTGACCATGACCAAAGAGATGGCATTGTTGGCTTTCACCACCACGGTGTTGTCGAAGGCTTTGCTCCCAACCATTTCTGCTTGAGGTGGGATCTTCACCAGGATGGTTTGGCCTGTGGTGGCCTGTACCGTCATCCTCAAGCCTGGCTTCTTCATGGAGATGGTGATGGAGGTAAAGGGGGAGTAACCTGTGAGGAGCAGCTTGAAGTCACTGTTGAGGGTCTGCTGCAAACCGTTCTGCATGAAGGCCACCACGAAGTCTTCTCCAAGGTGAGGTGGGGCTGAGGCAGAGGCGCTGAGCAACCAAAGCAGCCCTGGAAGAGGAGAATTGGCCATTGGTGTCTTCATCACGGGTAAGGTCAAGGGTGGGGAATGGGGCTCGAGGTGGGCTTGAGGTGGACAATTGACCTGATGGGCTTTGATTTGATGGGCATTAATCTGATGGGCTTTGATTTGATGGACATTGATTAGATGGGCTTTAGATTTGATAGACTTTGATTTGATGGACAATTGATCTGATGGGCTTTAGATTTGATGGACAATTGATCTGATGGGC
>WYDI02003560.1:0-24869 GCA_009867235.2 Psittacus erithacus
GTTGTGAATGCTCCATCCCTGGCAGTGTTCAAGGCCAGGTTGGACAGAGCCTTGGGTGGCATGGTTTAGTGTGAGGCTTGCCTGCCCATGGCAGGGGAGTTGGAACTAGATGATCTTAAGGTCCTTTTCAGCCCTAACTATTCTGTGATTCTATGACACTGTTTTCATCAGAAATCCAAAGCATAGTCCTGTATCAGCTACTGTGAAGCAAACTGTCTCAGAGAAAACCAGGGCATGTATTCAAAGCTGTTGCTACTGCAGAAGAATTCTGAATGATCATTTTGAACCTCGCGTGTAGTTGGTATGACCGTCCTGTTCACCTCCCAGAGGCTGTGTAGAGGTCATACTCCCCCTCTCTATTAGTTTGAGGTGTTTATTGGACCGTGTTTACGTGCATAAGTTTATGAAAGTCAGTTCCAGCATTTCAAGAAAATTAAACTGAAAATTAAAATATCAGTGTGTGGAATCGTGTTGACACTGCCTTGTATAAACAACTGAGTTGCTGATATGGTTGGGACACTAACACGTATAGCTCATAGTCCAATGTATGTAGGTTGTAGTCCTCTGCTTTTTGAGCTTACCAGGTGAATAGCACTGAAAGGTAGCTGCTGTGCAAGTCAGCCTTTACTGTCATCTACTTTATCAGCAAGTTCCACCACCATTTGATAAAATGTGATGATGTACTGAGATTGATGGACTTTGGGATCTTTGTATTCTAGTGGTTAAAGATGTTGCTCTTCTAGCATCTATTGCTCCCCTCCTGTTCATCTTCCTTCTGGCTTTTTGCAGTTCTGTGGAGGGTGCTTTAGGCAAATACATACATTTTCTGGAAATTCTGATAAGTCTTAATAAGTCTATAGTAAGTGTGTGCAAAAAACGTTTTTAACTTGGGCAGATCTGTGCAGGCTTTAAGAGTAGTGGCTGGATGCACACCCTGGAAAGCTGATGCTCTGGCTAAATTTCTGATCTCTGCAACAAGGAGATGCTGTAGCTGCTCATTAACATCAGCAGAACTGAGCAGAAGATTCTGTCTCTGAACCTTCTTCAAATACAAGAGATATTTTAGCTGAACTTTTTCAAAACCTTGTCTAAAGTTTAGTCTAAAGCATACTGGAAGTAATTGGCCTTCAAAGCTAAAGTTTGGCAAACCTATAAGCAGCTGAAAAGAGGGTCTTATAAGTGGAGGGAAGAGAGGTACGACCTTAATTGATGCAGTTGTTACTGATGTCATCTGTAGAGCAGTAAAAGCTGAAATAGGTAAAATCCAATTATAGACAGAAAATGCTACTAAGATTAAAGTAGGTATTTTTTGCTTTGTTGAACCAATATAGAGAAAGGACTAGAGTCAAAGTGTTACCCAGCCATCTCTTAGAATAAAAACTGGGTCTTAGTCATCAGCCTCATTGCACACCTCTGACCCACACTTGTCCTTAGCTTGCTTGGCATTTCAGTTTAAAGATCAGGGCTCTAATTCAACTGTATTGTAATGAAGCAGTGTAATCAAAGGATTTTGATAACTCCTGTTCAGATTACATCCAGATAGCCTTGATGGACTTGTGCTGTTTGAAAGTACTTTTGTGTTTTCTCCTTACGTTGCACTTGTGGTGGATTAGCACATCAATTATTTGTAGCCTTATTTGGAACATTTGTAGAATTGACTTAATTTCAGGTATTGCTAATGTAGAGCCAAATTATATACTAGAACTTTTGCCTCATTTCAAGCTGAATTTACACAGTGAAGACTAATTAAAGTCTTCACTGAAATCTGTGTATGTGTGCATTTATTTCAGAGTCAGAATGTATGCAGTCATAAATCCGTCAGCTTTATAGTTCCGTATTTAGAGGTACGATGAAAATGCAGCCCTTTGTTGTCTCATGTGAAACCATGAAACGAGAATATTTCTGCTGCCAAATTATTCTAAGTATTGCTGGGCACAAAGTTGAAGAAGCACAGAATATGCGTAAGATATTTTGTGGTAGAATACAGAAGTTTACATGGGAAAGCAAGATACATACAAATAAATATACATTCTCATGGCAATAAACTTAATTACTGTAAGTATTTCTTCAGGTGAAATAGTAACTTGTTTTTTAGGAGAAATGGTTGCTGTAGCTAATGCTAAAAAAAATCACAGAAAAGATATTTTTAAAAGAAGTATCCAAGTAATTGTACAGAATAACGCATTTAAAATAATCCCTACTTACTATGAGAGACTTGATTATAGTATCTGGGAATTATGTGGAGTATTCAATGTATGAAGTTAAAGGTCACTGGGGCTTGAAACTGATGCCTAGAATAAACTGCATATTCCTGCATATGGAAGAGCTTTATAATTTTCCCACTATTCATTTCTGTACCATCAGACTACAGTTGATTTGGAACCTGTCTGTCAAAGAAAGGAAATCCAGCCTCTCATGTAATTTTTTCCATTTGTCATTTAAACATATACCAGTGAGGGATTCCACAAAATGCTGTGTTCATGCAAACAATGTATAAAATACTGTGTGCTTGTTTCATCCTCATTCTAATATCAAGTCCTCCCTCCAGTGGCTGCTGTAACATTTTTTTAGTTTGTCAAAAAGAACTGAAAATTCTCTCTCCGAAACCTGAATTCTGATTTATTTATTTATTTGTTTGTCTGTTTGTTTATTTTGGTGCTTCTAGCTTGTCAAGTGAACCTGTTACCTACTCCTCCACCAGTGACGGGGTCTTCGTCTATTTAAGGAAGAAGGGTATCTATTGTAGAAACAAGAATGCCAGGGATTTTTCATTTCTTCATTGATTCATCTGATTAGAGGATGAGGGTTTGTTTACCAAGATACATGTGTTCAGATAAATTTTATGTTTCTTCCCTTGGGTAATAACAAGTTTCTGAGCATCTGTATGTGTTTTGTAACTGCTTTAATGTATCTACACCCAATTATGAATTTTCAGATATTTTGTAGGGAACACTACCTAATTTGTATGACCACAATAATTTTAATCTGGGCTGTCGCAAAACACTGTCACTGTCATTTTCTAGCACTCCTAATAATTTTAACTGAAATTAGTTTGTTTTTTTTTTGAGTGATTGTCGTGGTTTAAGGCCTGCCATGCAGCCCACTCAATCACCCCCGCCCCTTTCCTCCCTCAGCTCCTGGAGGGATGGGGAGGAGAATCGAAAGAATACAGCTCCCACAGGTTGAGATAAGAACAGTCTATTAACTAAGGCATAACACAAACCACTACTGCTACCACCAGTAATAGTAATGATAAAGGAAATAATAACAGAAAAGAATAGAACGGCTCACCACCAACCGATACCCAGCCCCACCCCAGCAGAGATCTCTCCCTTCCAGGTAACTGCCCCCAGTTACCTCCTGGGCATGATGTGCTGTGGTATGGAATACCTCTGTGGTCAGTTTGGGTCAGGTGTCCTGTCGCTGCTTCTTCGCGGCCTCCCCTCCTCCCTGGCAGAGCATGAGGATCAGAAAGGCCTTGGTCAGTCTAAACATTCTAAGCCGTAGCTAAAAACATCGGTGTTATCAGCGCTGTTCCCAGGCCAAAAGTCGAAAACACAGCAGTGCACCAGCTACTAAGAAGAAGAAAAATGACTGCTACTGCTGAATCCAGGACAGTGATTTAGTGGAATGTACGTAGTTTTGTGCTGCAAATGTACAAACTGATGATGGACAAAATTTTGTATTCAGTGATGTTTTGTCAGTGGGCTGTTTGGAGGCATGTGTGAAAAGTCTTTGATACCATCCATGTGTGTGAGTAGTCATTTGAGCCATTGTAATATTTACATTGTCTAAATTATACACTAGAAAATACAAACAGACGTCTCTGTGGTTTTGCTATTATTTTTGTTGATTACCTTTGTTATGAGTACTGAGTTGTTGAAAGTGTTAGCCGAAAGATGTACATTTTGACTGAATCATGTTGAGCTAGGACATAATGGTACACAGTCGAAGCAAAGCTTTCTTGGTAGAATTGTGTCTTTAAAAGACTTTTGGCAGTGTGCTGTCATTTCACATCAATGTAATCTGAACAGGCTTCTGCAAAGGAACGTGTCAAAGTCTCCTGTAGGTCCAACTTGTAGAATGGATCATTGGATTTTCTTCAACCCCAACTTAAAAAACCAAACAAGCAACCTTAAACAGCTAAATTTTTCCTTAATCTACAAGAAAATGTTTCGTTAAGTAAGTGTTCTCTAAAGACAATAGAAAAATACTCTTTATTACACTTATTTGTGGGTTGGTTGTTCTTTTTCCTGACGGTAAGTCTCCACAATACAGTTCATGGAAAGACATCTGTGATAAAGTATATTGGGGAAAAAAATAAAACAGATCGGTAATGACTGACAAATAAAACAAAGAACCAAAGAAAGATGAAGGGAAAAAGAATTCAATGCACAGAAGTCTTTTTACTGAGAAGGAGGGAGCAGTGATTGTGATGTGGTTGTTTGCTCCCGTGGTGTCAGATTCAGGATGAAAGAGGTCACAGATTTGAATGTCTGGGTTGACTTATGTGCAGTAGGAGAAATTTATAAATATATTTTGCATGTAAATTCTCACCTTGAGTATATCGAGGTTCATTCTGTATCTGGACATTTACTTTATACATTTCAGTGCTGTTAACACAGTGTTTCAAAATGTGCTCCATCTAGTTTTACCAAAACCAAAACTAAATAGTACAGTAAGAGCAATAAAGTGGAGTTCATTGATGGAAGAAAATCCTTAAAGATTGTGGAAGTCCTATTGTTTATGGTTTGAGTTTTATCTTATCTTCCACTTTGGACTTATAAAGTGTGGTGCTTCTCTAAAAGGTTTACAATTTACTGTTATTACATTAGAATCACAAAAAAGAAGGATCAATTAGCTAGATGTCCTTTCAGGATTAGGGTGAAGTTAGTGTTCTTTCTTGTGAACAAGTCTTTGACCAAACTTGATTGTGGACTGTGCGTCACACTTCCTGTAAAATGTCTTAATACAGGATAGTGTGATGTGATGAAACTTCAGTGTCCAGTATAAATTTTGAAGGAGTGGAAATTTTAATTTTACCTTGCATATCATAGGGATTTATAATACTTATGAAAGTTTTGCTCTAGGAACAAGTTCTAGGTATATTGTTACGTAAGCAGTAGCAAATGAGATCTGTTGAAGCAGAAGTTTGTAAATGTCTTAATTTCCAACTCTTGTTGATTTTCAGGTTGTCCTCTGAAGATTAATGTACTTCTACCTCAGTATTTTAAATCTGTTGACAGTCTCGGTAATCATGGCTCAGCTCCAGCCAGGGTGCCCAGATGAAAAAGAGAAGACTACTGCATTAAAGGGTATGAGTCTCCCTGCCTTCTCTTTATATATATTGATATTTCTGAAACAGTTACTAAAGAAAGGAAAATGGTTTGATATATCTGTGGGTGAAAGTCTGGGAATTGCAGTACTGGAAGAGACTATTAGTCTGTCTATACTAATGCTTTTTGTCTAATGGTGTGTCCATTGTCACTATTTTCATGGCAAGATATGAAAAATAATGATCTGTGGTAAGGAGTAACGGAATAATATATCCATTAATTTTTAAATTTTCATAATTAGCCTTTGAGAAAGTTTGCTGGTGTTTTTGTGTTCTTAGTTTCTGGGAGTTGTCATTTAATTTTTATGCCACTTATGTTTTATAATTATAAAACCTTATTACAGCTTTTAAAAATCTCTGACAAAAATGTTAGCAGAGAAAACATTTTCAGGGCATTGATTGCCATGTTGACTTTATGAAGTTTTCTTTGTATTATTTCTTTTAAAAAATATATGGACTGAAGTGACTTAGTGGAGTAATTTTCCTGAGGAAAAAAAACCCCACTATATTACAGCTTTTGTACAGTGTTTTTCAGTTTTGGAAGTGCATGGCGTTGATTAGACCTACAAGTGAACTAAGTAAACATTTGACTTAAATCGCTTGCAACATCCATTTACTCACTAAATTGTCTTTCAGAAGAGAAAAGAAGAATATGCCTTGCCACTCCAGTGTAAAAATCTGATTTCTGCTAAAGTGTTGTTAGAAATATATGTTCTATTGTACAGTCATGGTAGATGGTGTTTGTTCAGTTACAACTATTTTTGTTTATGTTTGATGAAAACCTATGTGGTGTTTGTTTCAAAACTTCTACTGATTCTGTCAAATTAATGTTTTTTGAGAAGATGCTTCTTCATGATGGGAAAAGTAAAACTCCCATTTTATACTTGCCAAAAATTTGATCTTTGTTAGGATTTAGTGTCCAAGAAATCAATACTCCAGATAATGAAAGCTTTCTGTGAGGATGTTGTTTTCTTCATGCGACCTAGTGAGTTCCTATTGAGCTAGAGAAGGAACTCTCAAAAATGTTGAAGCTAATTTGCAGTACATTTTAAACACTGTAGAAATTTCAAAGGATTAATGTACCAATACTAAGCTTAGGTAATGTGGGTAACCTGTAGGCTTGTCACTGGTGACAAGACTAAGCAGAAATAGTGATACAGAATGTATTCAGATAATGATTTAAAGTAATTAAAGGATGGAAGTGTAGTTAATGTCAAACAAAGAAAGTTTAAAGAAAATGAGTCTTTTCAAACTGTTTTCTTTGAGCTACAGTTTTGGATGGTAAAGGTAATAAAACACTATACTTAGAATACTTAACACATTTCCTTGGTTAATGCATGGTATCTTGATTTATGAAAAAATAATAGTTCAAAGTCTGTCTAGCACTCCTGAACTTAATGGTTTTGTGGTCTTTAGTTAATAAATTTAATCAAATTAAGCAAGTAGGAAAATATATTCCAGTGGAATCCTGCTGAATCATTTCTTATTTGTTTATTAATAATCAGTGTGTTAGAATGATATTGCACTGTGTGGTGGTGGACAATGAGGGGAGAAGGGATTATTGTACACTATTATCTGCGTATGCAGTAATTATGTAGTAGTTAGATGTAAGCAAAAGATGTCCCTATGTGTTTGCCTCTGGTTAAATGTGAATCCTTAAATCTAAGATAAAAACTGCTTATTTTAGTTAATGAAGGCTGTGCTAGGTTGTACCATCCTATTCTGACAAGGATGTGTATGTCCTGGCTTGCAGTAAAATGGGCTCTCAAAAAAAAACCTCTCAAGGTTTTCTCTACCTTGAGAGTTACTAAAGCAGGGTGGCTGAAGGAAGAATTCAGATAGCGTAGCCTGTTTGGGTATCAAAGAGATGGTTAAGGAGTGTTGTGATGACACAACTGGTAAATGCCTATGAGATTATGTTCATTTGATAATTTAAGCTCTTCATGAAGTCAAACAAGAATGTATCGATGACTTGATACTGAAGCTGGATAAGTTCGCATTAAAACCATGACACACACCAGAGGTGTATTTTTTAACATTGAGGGCAGTGAATCATTGAAACAAATCCCTGTGTCTTTGGTGACTTCTCTGTCCCTGTACATTTTGGTCAACATTAGAGCTAAATAGGTAGGTAAATAAATAAATAAATAAATAAGAAGATATACTGACAGTGAGGCCCAGCTTTTGAATCTGGAATGAGATTTTCCATAACAAAGTCCTGTGCTTGGTAAGTAGTATGTAGGATGTCCTTCTGCCCTTAAGATACACAAATCTGAACAAACACAGTTTGTCAATGATAACAGTGAAATAAAAAGGTATAGCATGCATTATGTAATTTTTCTTGTCTTTTTTTAGATTTATTGTCTAGAATAGACTTGGATGAACTAATGAAAAAAGATGAGCCACCACTTGAATTTCCTGATACTCTGGAAGGATTTGAGTACATTTTTAATGAAAGTAAGTCATATATGAGTTTTGAAGGTTATACTTAGAATAGTGTTGAGAGGTTATCGGAACTTTAATTGTACCATATAAGCCCCTATCAGAATTTCACACTTTTCAGTTAAGAATAAAATTTCAAGCCTTAGTGATAACGGACTTGTAAATCTGGCTAAGTAATTATATTTTTAATTTCATAAAATTGTCACAAAAATCTCTCCTTTCATACAATAATGTAGGTTTGTATTGTGCATACTTTCTGACTTCCTGTTTTCTTTTACAGCAGTGTTGATGCACAAAAAATCTGAAAGTAATTTCTGTGGCTTTAGCAAGCAAAATCGAAGGTAGTCACTCATTTAAGAAACGTTTTATTTACTGATTAATTTTTATGGATACAAAATAAGTTATTATTCGGATAAAGATTTATCCCAGCTATTTTATTAATATCAATAGGAAAACACCTGTTTATATTGATGGAAGAAAGAATGAGCATTGTGATAGACTGTCTTTTACTCTTCCTATGTGGATCACAATTTTGCATTACAGCTAAAGTGTTTGATGACTACAAGTGCTTCCAGCTAGCTGAATCTGTGTGCTAAATGAGTTAGTTGTATTTATAATTTCCAATGCATGCATTTTAAAATCCAGCTGAGAAATAAGCCTCTGAGCTAAAGTAGTACCAGACTCAAGCAAATGGCTCTTTCAAGATTGTTTGAAACCTGTAGGACAAATGGGGACATTTACAATATTAGTCCTTTGCGGTGCCGGTTCTGTGAACAGAGGAACTTTAGTTTCTAAATCTGCCCATCTTACATCTTGACTTTTAAAGAAAAAAAAAGAGCTTTCCTTTAAATGATAGTCATTTATGCAACACTTAGCTTTTTAATACCCTGATGGCTTTCACAGGAAGGTACTTAGAGACTAAAAGTGTCATGAAAGTGATGCTCTTTCTTTGATGGGAGGGGTTCAGCTCTGTCACTTTTCAGCTCCTTATTTTTAGATCTTCACAATGTCTACTGTCTTCCTTACTGACTTCAGAGTTAATGGTTCATATGTGGCTGATAAAAAGGGCTGAAATTTTAATTTTGGGGAACAGTGTTTTAGAATTATGTTATTGAATATTCCATCACTATCCTCACAGACTGAGTGATTTCCATAAAATGCAGCAGAACACATGCTGCTGGGCAGCAAAGCAGAAAGATCTCTGTTTTGCTTTTGTACATTTAATTAAAAATGTTTGGTCCTGTAATCATGTTATAATCTTGCTTTTTTTTTATGATGGAAAAGTAAGGAAGATTTTTATCAACTGTAAAGAATCTGAAGAAGACAAGGGTTCCTGAAAGCCAAACTAAAAAATTTACTGGGTATTTGCTCCACTTTACTTGTAGAGAGAGCTACTTCATGTACTAGTGAATGGCATACTTGAAGAGTAAGTAGCTAAGAAGGAACAGCTGAAGATAGAGTTATGACAAAAATATGAGAAGGATATTTGGACCTGAGACAGGGATATGAAATTTGGGAGAGATGTTTCCCGGGTGTCTAGTATGTGAGGTAAGACAAGTCTGGAAAAAATATCAATAAGCAGATAAGCAAACTATTACTGATGTCAGATCTTAAATACTTTATTTAAAACATAAAGAATCAAAACCTAAAGATCCTGAAAAGGTGTGAACTAAGTTAGTAATTTCTTACTATTCAAGAGGAAGCATTTTGCGAAGAAACCTAACTTACATCGTGCAGACATTTCAGCTTTCAAAGGAGATACTCATACATATCCCTCCCAGCTTTTAATGTTTTTTTGTTTCCATTCATTTGTGGTGCTTTGAGATCATAACTTTTGTTTTGTCTAATGAGCTGAATCATTACTGGTAAGATACCTATTTTCCTAAAATTGCTTCCTATTGGTTGCAATTTTATTATTGCTGTTATTTTAACTCAGCCCATGTCATATCTGTGGTTGGGTATGATACTAGACTTTCACTATAAACAAGGCCAACTACAGAAAGTTACACTGGAATCTCAGAATGGCATGTGGGTTTGCTCTGATCAAGCATTCTGCTTTATTCTAGTGTTGTAATCTTGGTGCACCCTGGATGTAAGAGCTCTTAAGATACTTACCCTAACTGTGCATGTGCTTTTTTCAGGTTAGTTTAGAATGTTGTTAGTCTTGAAAAAAATGTTGCCTTTCCTTCCAGCCTCCAGCTCATTTTGTACTCCCATTTCCTTATAAATTCAGTTGGTTTTGAAGTGGGGGATTTATAGCTGCAATTTGATTACCTTAGCTACAATTGACACCGCAAATCAAGTATTAACTACTAATGTTTGCATTTCACTGTTAATCCATAGCAGTTAAGGCATAAATATTTCTTGCAGAGCATTTTGGCATTTGGTATCCGCATGTAATTTCACTGTCATCACTTATGTTTAGCTTTATTTAGCAATATATACCATTCAAGGGGAATTCATTTTGTAGTTCTGCTACAGTTGTTTTTCTTCAAAAATACTGTAACCATAAATGAGATGGAATTCATAATAGCCCAATTTTTATATGTAGACTTCTTTTAAATGTGTCTTACTTCTAATGAAGATGTTACTGAAATGTAATGATTTTGTTTCTTTTGCAGAAGGGCAGTTAAGACACATAAAAACTGGGGAGCCATTTGTCTTTAATTATCGAGAAGATTTACATAGATGGAACCAAAAGCGCTATGAAGCTCTTGGAGAGGTATATAAATAATGTGTGTGTATGCGTGCAAATATATATTTGAGTGCTGTGGGTTTTGTACCATTTCTCTGTAGAAGTGATACTTTTATGTATGTCAATAAAGATTTAGTGAGGCTACAGTCATTTAACAAAAGGTATTTCAGGATTTATTGTGTGTTAACACTCTTAACAGTAATTTCCATTATTTGCTGTATAGCTTAAGGTGTGATTTAGACTACAATTTGACTTTAATGTATGTTCAAGATAGAATGTCATCTAGATTACACAAATTGGAGAATATTACACTGTGCAGTATTTTCTTCTCACAGTGAAGCACTGGGTACAAACTGGTGTTTTATCTTATAGCTGAAGATAGATGCATTGGCTAGTTTTCTCATGTTACCGGGTGATACCAGGATCACCTAGGTTAATTAACTAGAGATCTGAGGAATAATTTATTAAATATTTGTTGGTGTATTAGATTTTGGATGCTACTGGTACTTAGGCTTTTTGTAGGGATGCTGTGGATGTGGTAGCTATAAAAGCAATGGACTTCAGTTTCTTTTCTATGTTAAAATGACTTTCATTTCAGTGCCATGTTTTCTGTAATACCTCAGGAGTTAGAACATTGGCTTAAGAAGAAAGGCAGCTGATCTCAGTGAATGAAGAGCAGTGTGTGCTGAGTTCAGAGCAGTGCTGTTCCTTGCACTGTCACAACCTCCCCTGCCCCACAGAAAGAGCATTCTCTAGGCAGTAATGCTGCTGAAGTCAGAGTGGCTTTTGGAGAAAGGGGGTGCACAGTTCTGTGCACAAAATAGGGTCTTTCTATTAGAAAGAATTAGAAAGAATTCTCTCCAGGTTTCTTATAGCCCCTTTAGGCACTGGAAGCTGCTCTAAGGTCTCCCGGAGCCTTCTCTTCTCCAAGCTGAACAAGCCCAGCTCTCTGTCTGTCTACAGAGCAGAGGTGCTCCAGCCCTCACAGCATCTCTGTGGACTCCTCTGGACTTGCTTCAACCAGTCCATTTTGGAAGATAACTGCATATGTCTCCCTTTCATCCTTCTTTCCCCAGCTTTTATTGATGCACGTGACTCTATATGGCATGGAGTATGCATTGAGTCAGTTGGGGTCAGCTGTCATGGCTGCACCTCACCCAGCTTCTTGTGACCACCAGCCAGTCCAATTGTTTACTGGAAAGTCAAAAGGAAACTACAGGGCCTGAAATGACAGCCAGTCCTACACTGTTGCAAAGTAAACAGTGTGCAGCATCTTGGTTAAGCTGCTTGAATGGATAAATCAGTATGTAGTAAATTTATCATAAAATTATTTCATGTAGTTTCTCATGTTGCCAAGAATGCCTGTGTTAAGCTGAAGAAGTATCTAACTACATAGCCTTTTCTCAGAGTAGCAAGATAAGCTCTGGGAACTTCTGCAGGCACAAAACATGCGGGGTCGAGAAGGGAGCACACAGCAGAGGTCTCTGCCCATCTGGATCAACACAAATAGTACGCCATCAGTCCTTAACCTCTGCTGAGCAGTGCTCTGGTGCTGTGTCCTCGCTCAGCCCTTCTGTTTCATGCAGGGCTCTCTGCTATGCTGGAGCTGCCTGGCTGTTCAGCACTGCTTTGTCCTGCCAGATCTTTCTTACCAGAGACTGAGGAACCTTCGTTTTTATCTCCTCCTTCTCGTTCCTGTAAGAACCATGGCAGGAAGGAAGCAATGGGGGCTGCAGCTGCTGCTTCTCACATCCTTTCATCTCAACTGTATTTTTTCCAAAAAATGTGCTATTCCCAATCTTTGCATTGTCTAAGTTGATATGCACTTCTCTCAACAAAGAGTAGATTAACACTTACTCTTGGGTCTGTGTGTGCAGACCCTTGTATGTGCCTGTATTATTCAAATATCCCCATTTTCCAGATAAATGAATTGGTTGAGGCACAACTACAAAGATTAGTGTATCTCCATGTAGATTCTTGTGTTACCGCACCTTCTTCTACATGTTTGGCAAAATTGTCAAATTCCTTATTCTGAACATCTGAATAGCGAGTGCCACAGCTTCAGCTGGTAATGGTATGAATGGCTTTCTGTGATTTTTGGTTAACAAGGAGGTGGGTGCGTTCATGGAGTGGGTGCCTTACATCTGTACTGTTTCTTGTGCATTTTGCCTTAATTATAGCAATTCTCTGTGTTCAGGTTTGAGTGATCTTTGAAAACATACGCTGTTTATATTGGTGGGTAAAAGGTTTGAGGTCAGGAATCTGACAGTGAATTGTTCTGAGTTGTTTATTTGGTTTGTATTTTTACAGAAAAAAGAAACTTACCTGTATTTCGCTCTGTTGTCTGCTAGGTGCTTGATACTACACAGTTCCTCCAATATGCCACAAATTTATAAATGCTCCATTGTCTGTTTTTGGTTCTGTGAGTGCTTACATAGTTATCTGAGAATGCAGGGGACATTGGCCAGCAGGACCTTTGGCATTTGTTCACGTAGATAGAACCTTCTTTTGTGCCGTAGATGGTGGATCACTGGTGTGTATGTTGAAAAGTACAGAAGCAGTATATTACCCTCTGATTTGCTATTTTATAGTCCAGTGTAACATGTTTAGCAAATGTGGTAGCTTAAGAAGCAGCAGCTCATATGACTCATAAGGCAATATAGTAAAATCTGTCCTTCAGCCTTTGCTCTGAAACATCATCCTTTGCCTTTAGGAGTTCCCTAATGTATATTTGTGGCTGAACATAAGGTCAGATGATAACGTAGCTAGACTTGGGTCATCAGACAAAAGTGATTTAGGTGTTCTATGTTTCTGTTGTTAGTTCAGTCATTTTGTGCTGGTTTTCTAATGTTTAAAAGAGATACCCATCCTGCTGAAGGTGGCTTTTCTTTTTTTTCTTTACTGTATGTATATATTCTGGGATCCTTTTACCCCTTTTATTGGCTTTTACTAATTTTAAGAAGTTGGGTGTACTTCCTGGCCTAATGTCACAGCATCATTCTCTCTTTTTCAGATCATTAATAAATTTCTGTTCAGTAATTTTTTGCTGTTAAAAGTCATGAATACACTAGCTGTGATGTTCTGCCATTACTCTGGCTGTATGGAAATTGATTCTTCACAAATTACAATGGTTTGTCAACATCTCCGCTTCTTATATCTTTTTATTCTTCATTCATTGATCTGTTATTTCAGGCACACAATTTGTTCTGCAGCCTCTTGATATGTGCTCCTAATAGACAATTTAGTGAACTGTTCATAATTTTGTGATTCTGGTTCAGTCATTGCTTTTGCGGCATTGAATTTTGTGGAGAGCCTCTCCATTGCTTTTTAAAAATTAAAATGGCAACAGAAGTGCACAGAACATGGTGTTGCAGCTGCTTCTAACTGCTGATTAATCCATGTGGCAAGTTTGAAGCACGATTGAGAACAATTTTGTGACAACAGTTCAGTTGTTGCAGACATGCCATTCAGTTCAAGGTTGATTTTTTATTTATTCATTTTTTTCTGGCCAGGAGTTATGGAGACATGGATTCTAGGTTAAATTTCAGATTAGACTCAGATGATGTACATCTCCATGCATTTTAAATAGATGTCTGTGTTTATTGTTTATGCTGCACTTTCAATTGATATTATCCCTACTGAAATTGCCAACAATCAGCTTCAGCCCCTGGTTCATCATGACTTTGAAATTAGCTGGAAATTATAAAGAAAATACAACTAAAATATGTTGCTGGGATTTTACCTTGCATTTTGCCAGTCATATGGGTTGTGTTGGTAATGAGATTTCATATGAAAAATATCCACATTCTCCTTCTACAGTTGTACAGTAACCAGGATATCCCTAGCATCAGTTACTGTCTGGCCCTCTCCTTGCCTCTTACAACTCTGGCACTGGGTAATAATAATTTGGTGATTGCTTGGAGGCCATTTGATATTTGAAGATGTTTTTGTGAGTGCCATCACTAATGAAGAGACTTTTACCTATACTAACAGTTCGATTGACTACTTATGACTTTACCTAAGTCAAATAAGATTTGTAAATATGTAGATGATAATGTGGACTGTGATATAAATGTCTCTACAGTGGTCCTGTTCAAGGGCTAGTGTATGCAGTCCCTTGTCATTGCAGGCCGTCTGACCTGCAGAAGCATATAAGCTGATAGCAGAACAACTGTGGTTATTTTTTACACTTACCACACCACGGCACAAGAAATACATTATATTTATGTAGGATATGTACAGAAAGCAAAGAAATAGAACACCTAAGTTGGAAATTACAGACATGTTTCATTTATTATAAGATAGAGTTAATTTTGTGTCCTCAAAGAAGTTGTGTCTCACTAAATAAACTTCTTTAAAATATGTGCACAATGTTGGGTCCAGCTTATAAGAAAGTAGATTAACCACCAAGGTTAATATTTTGAGGGGAGGGAAGGGAGATGGGGGGGAAATAAGTATGTAGAATTATGACAATGACAACCCATAATTAAGATTGCTAAGTAGTAAAATGGGATATTTTTTGTTCCAGATCTCATTTAAGTTAAAGAACAGCTTGGTCTCAACATAATTTAAAAACTAAGCGTTCACCTGCTACTAATTTCCTCCTTGGTTGCAAAGAGCATTATTTGTTTGGATGACTGAGAGAAAGAACCTATTTACATAGCACAAATGAAAGCATAGAGCAGCAGAAGAGGACATGTAAGTTAATGAAGAAGGAAGCATTAAGTAGTCTGCATTTGAAAAGATAGCTTTACATGAATAACCCAAAATCTGATGATAGGCTGCACGTGCACCTGATAGTACTTAAGGTCCAATCTTGCAGTCGAAGCTCATGTGAATAAACTCAATAGGTCTGATCTTGTGAATAAGGGCTGCAGGATCAAGTTCCAAATAAAATTTGCAGATGATTAGTAGAAATCCTTACACTTTAGTTTTAGTTTCTTTGCACAGACAGTTTTCCATTAAGCATTCCAGATTTTCTCTGGTTAGTGAGACTTTAATGTAGTAAACTATATCCTGCACACCATGGATTAAGCAAAATTATGTACCTTGACTTATTTGCTGTCAATTATTTAGGGATTGGAAAAAAATGTCTTACTGAGAGGACAAAGTAAATTAATTAGTAATGATGTGGTATATAGGCAGATTCATGGACATTTGTTCTCATGGGATGCTTACTTGGCTAGGGCTGTTGAAGAGGGTGTTCTGGGGAAAGAAATTAGGTGCCAAATACTTAACAGGTGCCTGCTGAGCATGTATGAACTGAATTTTTTCAGTATCTTGCGTTACAGCCAAGTAAGTGTAAACTTTAATCGGGATAGTAAAAATCCTCGCTGACACCCTTATGAATGCTTCCGAAATTTATGTCCTCTTTCAAAGGTAGAGTGAAAACATCTAGATTAAATATTTCCCCCATCTTTTATTTTGGAAGTGGTTAAAAGCCATTTTGGGTGGTCTCCTTTGAAAGCTCTTGGGTAGTGCTAATTATGGGCAAGTCATGCCCCATCTACTAATGAATGTTGCATAAGATGTTTGCTTTAGCAAAATTTTACAGTGAAGGAAATGTCACAAGAATATTTAGAGTTATATTTTTTGGACAAAAATAGCTGAGGAGAAGGAGGTTGGGCAGTATCTTTAAAATAAATTAAAGTTTGATCTCATTTCTTATTAGACAGTGGAGAACCCATGTGGAGTAGAGACTTTTGAATGTACCAGTTGGAGGAAGAGCTTAAATGACACCTGCCATATTTTGAACACCAATGTCAAATATAAATGCAGTTCTTTAGGAATCCATGCCTTACTGGCTGCAGGGTTTTTTAATACTAATTTGATGATTTTCAATTTGAGATAGGTACATGTGAAATGGAAACATGACATGAAAGACGAAGGAAACTAAGTAAACTACCTGCAAATGGGGCAGGATATTATTGGATTTCTTCTCATAGTAGTTCCTAAACCATAACTAATACACTTCAATAACATTCCAGTCCTTTTACTTCACTCATTTTTGAACCAATGCTTTCGGTAGCAAAAAGAAAATTCTAATAGGGGCAGCACAAAAAAAATCTAAATAATACATGTGTGCTATCTTCAGAATTTTAGGAAGATTTCAGCTTTTAGCAATCTGTTTATCTTCACCATTTCTTTTTAGTGAGTGAATTGGATGGACAGACAGCAAGGAGTGAAAACTACTTAATAGTACCTAAGGAAATTTAAATATGAATCTTTGTTGCATGCAATATATTCATTTGCATATGCTAAATCCGCTTTCAAAATCTGCTGTTTGTGAAGATTTTTTACTGGAATGATTATGTCAGATGTGCTTCAGTGAACTCTTCTAGTTTGTAGGCAGCAATTGGCAGTAGGTTGGTTCATCACTGTAACATGACAGTACTCGAAAGGTTCAGAGATAGTTTCATAATTATTGTTAGCATGATTCTTGAAAGAAATGATGAGCATCTCATAAACCCAGATGGGAATTTGTTACATTGTTGATAAATGTGTTGATAAATGTGTTTTACATTTTTAAATTGATAAACAGTGAAAAGCAGAGAAGATACAATAAGGCAGATGGTTGTTTATAAAGCACTTGCAAGTTGCTGCAATTCAAAGAATGGTACTAATTGTTAAAAAGAAGACAAAAATTGAAGTAGGGGGAGTGTTTCAATGAGTTAATCATGAGCTTTTTAAAAATAAAACCTTCAGCAGCTTTAGTTCAATTAGAACCATTCTTGCCATCCTGGTTTTATATGCAAAAGTTTAGACTCTCAGTTCTTAATAAACTTTCATACCAACCATTTTCGTGTAGTTGAAATTAAAAATGCAACTAATCCACCTTTATCTAAATGCATCCATTCCTTTCTTTTTCCTTTCTAGGAAAAGAAAAACCAAGATTCACTGCACAGCAGAATAAAAATGAATTATCATTATTAATCATTCCCTCTTAGATGGAATGATTAATTTGGATTGAAATCCAAAATCCGAGAGTTCTCAGCAAGGAAGTAAGATGGGATATAGCTGGCTTATTTTTTGTTAGTGGTGAAAAAAAATGGTTTTTTTCAACAAGGTGACTACAAAAACATATATTTAAGTAGTGCTTAGGCAGAACACAAATCAGCATATGTGATGAAACGAGTTGGTTCACCTCTGTCTTGTGAACGTTCAGTTCTTGTTTCCATCAGTGATATTAGAAGTTTCTATGAAAGGCAAAGTATTTTCCTACTGTTTCAGCAGGAGTTTTTGAAAACCAGAGTTATGTAGATTACTGCCTTCATCAAGCAGCTCTTTTAAAATATGTTTATTTCACCTCCGTTGCAGAACTCCGGAAGAGTTAGTTCTCTGACAAGATTTTTAGCTTTCCCAAGATAAAGAGTTTAACACTTTCTGTGTTTTCAATGAGAGACCTATCTTTCAGTTTTCTGGGAATACTTTTATCAAAATTTAGCAGAATAATGGTATTTTTTAATAAAGCTGTATCAGCTGTGTGAGTCCTTAGTAGGAATAATTTGAAAGGAAAAAAATTCAATTATAAATCAATAGAGCGTTGTATTTCTCTATGTGCAAACAACCTAAAATTACTTTAAGATGCTCCAGCTGCTCAATTCATTAACTCAGTCACAACTGAATTTTGATATCTGTTATCTTCTGTTGATCGCTGCAGCAGAAATACCCAGTTAGTGAGCCTGAAGCTGTGAGATGCAGTTACAACTATTAAGGAATATCACTTCAATAGGTTAGTTACCTAGGATTTTGAGAGGCTTAATACATAGTTATTTGTCCTAACTCATGCATTGTCCCGTCTGTAATGATTCAGGGAAGCATCGTGCTTCTCCACAAATAGTGTCAAATCCTTCTCACATTCATGGTTTCCAGATTTGCGTCCTGTGGTTTTTGGTTGGTTGTACCTCTTACCTCTTTCCAGTATATGTGTTAAATCCTTGAATTCGTCTCTTGAGTGATACCCTAAGTATGTTGTTGGTAATAAGATAAGAAAGATCCTTGTGGAGAAAACCAACATTTTTCTCTTTTGACTGAATTAACTGAGAGTGGGGGGAACTGTGATATGTTTTTGCCATGTTTCCAGCTGTGTAAATTATATAGATGTTATGGTAACTTTCTCTTCCTTCACTGTAGATCTTACACTCCATAATGCAGGATGGGAAAAATATGCAAAAATGTTTTTAATTTCTAGATTCAGGAATTCAGCTGCTGTCATTGTTTCCACTATATATGGCTATATTCTAAGCGGGGTTTTTCTAAGGTAAAACCTGACATATCCATCCCAGTCAGAATGCGTGTAGAGAGTTGCACACAGAAGTCCAAATAAATGTGTAAAATGTATTTGGAAGTAGTTTTGCTAAGTTCTACAACCTGAACTTGGTTTTAGATGTGATTGATATTCATGCATTAGACATGTGCCTTCATCACATGCTCATAAGAATTTTGGTTCAATAGTCCTTAAAGCTGATATGTAGGTAACAGGGAAAAAAAAATATTAAATGTAAGAAAAAGGGGAGTTTGTCCACTGTAAGCTGTAGTTCTAAGTGAGAGAGCTTTTTGGATATTTTATGTATGTTTAATTCCGTGATGTTGGTTAGGGAAAAAAAGCAAAAAATATAAACTTAAAAATGGAACAGTATTTTCATATAATATTGATACAACAGGAACAAAGGTAGTGTTGCTGTAGTTGGTTGTGCCATCTGAAAGTAATGAAATGAATGAAAGAAGGAAATTACTCAGAGTTTATGAAGATTGTAGGAATGCAGAAGGCTCAAGCAAAGGAAAAAAAAAAAAATCAGGCAACCAGAAGAAGTCTTTAAATGAAATTACTTGGAAAGTGCTAAGCATTTTTACTGCCTGATTATCAGGGATTTGATACTCAGTTTCCTCTGTGCCATTAAATGTACCAAGATTGATGGTTACAGTTGATCTCAAATTTTTCAAAAAATATGTTTGCCTTTTTTCATTACTTTTGCTGAAACAAATTTTTAATCCCGCCTTACTTGATACTGTGTAAATGCACATTGGATTTTTGCAGTGAACATTTCTATTACTGCTGACTTACCGAGGCTTTTAACTTCTAAGTTTTAAAACAAATGTTGTTCTGTATAGTAGTGAAAAACCTGTATGAAACTGCAGGTAGCAGTGGAAGTGAGGAGTAATGCTAAAACAGCTGTCAGCAAAAGAGAAACGATGAAAGTCGAGGATAGAAATTGCTTTTGTTGAGGTAGAATGAAGTGTCAAGAGATGTCAGGACACAATGCTGATAGTTGATCAAGTTCTTCTTGGTTTTTCTTCAGCTTGAAACTTCATAGGTCTTTCATGGAGGGAGGGATTGGGTATTTTTTTGCAGAAGGATAGCCTTTCTGCTTGTGACAGAAGTCAAACTGTTCAGTGGAAAATAGTGTATCCAGCATACCCAACTCTCAAAGAGATGCAAAATTCATATATATATGTGTACAAAAGTTATTTCTGTGAAAGCAACCACCCTGAAAGTCAACATGTGTAAAGATGCGAATGGCAGAATATCATTGAAAGAAGTGGCCAAGATACAGCAGGTGACATGAATACTTCTCTAGTGCCACAGTGGTTTGTCATTACATTTTGTCATGAGTGGAGAATTACAGCAGTCAGTGTAGTCAGTGCACCTTTTGGGGGTTTCTAACAGCCAAATGACTGATAACTACCTTATGCATTACTAAAGCATAAATACAGTAAATATCACATGTGCTATCTACCTGAATCAAATGCAGAAGGACTGAAGCAAGTCTCTCTGTCAGATGTATGAGCAAGATTGACCATATGTGTTGTGGTCCACACACATTTGTGCTTGTGAAGGTCATGCTGGCATGCACTGGTATAGTAATGGCTGAGGGCAATATTTTTCTGTTCTAGATATCCATGTGGGCATAACACTGACTTAGCAAAGGGCTACAGGAATTCACCTTGCAACTAAACCTATTAATGGAAGAGGTGGTATCTTTTTTTTACCTTATGTCTTGATGTCTCTTATGAGAGAGATCTTTGTGAGGAGTGAAGAAACCTACTTAGTTCATCTTTAGAAGGGAGGCACACTCATCACATCTAATTATGCGTTTTAGACTTCAAGACAATTAGTTTGAAGTCCTTATATGTGCAAGCAGATGTTTAACCACCAAGAAAGCAAGGCTCTATCACACACAGCATTGGCTTGGGAAGACAAACACTGTATTGGAAGATAACTCTGAACATGCCTTCTTCCCCTCCTTCCCTTAGCTTTTTATATGCTGAGCATGATACCATATAGTCATGGGATATCCCTTGAGTAAGGTGAGGTCAGCAGACCTGGCTGTGTCCTCTCCCAACTCCTTGTGCATCCCTAGCCTGCTTAGTGCTGGGACATGTGAGAATGAGAAACAGCCTTGACTCTGTGTGAGTACTGCGAAGCAATAACTAAAACATCCCAACTAAAACATGTTATCCACACTGCTTTCATCACAGATCTAAAACATGGTCCATATAAGCTGCTGTGAAGAAATTAGCTCTGTCCCGTCTGAAACCAGCATAAAGTGGTATTGATGTCTTGGAAATGTTTACTGGTGCTACTGGTTATTGTCTTAGAATTGCAGAATAATTTTGTTTGCACCTCTGGGGACTCTACCATCCACTCCCTTGCTCAAAGCCTGGTAGCATATATACCCCTAGTCAACTCCACTGTGTTTGGCAAAAGTGCACTCTAAGAGAGTATGTGTCTTGAAATCAGTTTATGATAGGAAAAGAAACAACGTGTTTGATAACATGAGCTTGTACCCATAGCAGTCAGCTAGGAACGGAGCTTTCTGTCCTGTGTGACACCGCAAACTGCTATTCAGTTTGTGGTGTCACACCTCTTCTCACTGGAGTACTTTGGAAATGTCAGAAGGCATTGGATATTACTTAGGGACCATATAAGGATTAATCATAAAGTGAGAGGTCTGATCAGTTCTTGCAGATATCAACATAATTCAGTGCTCTTGGTCACAGTGCTGTCTGGTATGCAGAAATGTTTCTAGATGTGTATGGTTGTAGGTAGAAAAAAAATAATTTTCACAGTGGATATGTTGAAGTCACCTTGTAGAAGTGATCAAGGTACATACTGAGTTACAATATATGGCTTCAGGTTTGGTCAGTTCTACATCAGTAAGCTAAAACTGCGCAGTAATAAAATATATTACTAATATTTGCCTCTGGAACAAATTTTTTCTTCATACAAATGCAGTATGATTGGATAATTCCAAAGTAATTCTGTAAAATGGTGCTTTTTGATCTTTTTGTAAGAAAATCTGATTTCCATTCACAGTCTGCCTGAGAGTTTAGAAGTATCTTCTTCCACTGTCTCTTTGAAGGTTGGAATCTTTGGCAAAAAGCTCACTATTGTCTTGTGTTTGCAAGTTTCTCAGGCTTACCTTTCCACCTCCACAGGAAACCAATTGAGGATATTGTCAGATACGTTAGAAAGCAGAATTCATTTGGCTGCAGTGTTAAATGACCTAGTAATAATCTTTTACGTAAAAATAGCCTGTATCTGTAGAGATATGGGTAAAATGAACAGAAAATAAGTAACTCTTAAAGTGAATACGACTGGGAAATGAAGATTGATGCCCATTTTTAGTACTTTCATGAAGATTGGTGGGGTTTTTTTGGCAGACTACATTAGGTAAGAGAAAGTGTCCTAACTTAGATTGTAGTAACATCATTTTGGGCTGATTTCCAATATTCAGGAATGCATATGTTCTTGATCCTTCATTACAACTAGTAATTTTAGGAATATTGTGTTGGGAAAATAAGGCACATTAGCCAGCGGCACAAATAGTAGGAGAAGCCACAATATTCATTTCCTCTCAACCCAGCCAAAACCAGATTATTTGGCTGACTATCAAAAGATCAGCAGTAATTGTTTCCAGTATCAGTGGAAGCATTTGCTGTTTAATAAACTCAAAGCTTCTATTTCATTAACTCAAGAAAAGGCTTGGTCTCTGCCATCAATTAAGAATTGGACTCCCATGGCAAGCTGTAGGCTGTTGTCTGCCTGTGCCTTGCTTCATAAAATCATAGAACAGTTAGGGTTGGAAAGGACCTTAAGACCATCTAGTTCCAATCCCTCTGCCATGGGTAGGGACATCTCACACTAAACCATGGGTTGCTGCTGGTGCTGCCTCTGCCGTAGCTGCTTGCCTTCTGCAGACTTTCCTTCTGGATGGAGTCACAGTCTGCAAGAGGAGCTTCCCAGGTCTGAGTGATCAGTGCAGCAGGACCTGCTGCTGTGTGTGTGTAAGTGGCCAGGAGCTCAGCCAGATCAGAGCCACCCCAGGCTATGACTTAGTCTTGATTATATGATGATTATAGGCAAACTGTAGATGGTAATAGGACAGTTCGCCTCTTGTCAGCCTGTTTGCTGATGTGGAATGGTTTGGATTGGAAGGGACCTTAAAGCTCATCCAGTTCCAACCCACTGCCATGGGCAGGGACACCTTCTGTTAGACCAGGTAGCTCCAAGCCCCATCCAACCTGGCCTTGAACACTGCCAGGGATGGGGCAGCCACAGCTTCTCTGGGCAACCTTGTGCCAGGGCCTCAGCAGCCTCACAGGGAAGAACTTCTGCCTAAGATCTCATCTCAGTCTCCCCTCTGTCAGGTTAAAGCCATTCCCCCTTGTCCTGTCCCTACAGGCCCCTCTCCAGGTTTCTTGTAGCCCCTTTAGGCATTGGAAGCTGCTCTAAGGTCTCCTCTTAAGGAGCCTTCTCTTCTCCAGGCTGAACAAGCCTGGCTCTCTGAGCCTGTCTCCAGAGCAGAGCTGCTTCAGCCCTCACAGTATCTCTGTGGCCTCCTCTGGACTTGCTCCAACAGCTCCACATCCCTCTTGTGTTGTTGCCCCAGAGCTGGACCCAGGACTGCAGGAGGGGTCTCCCCAGAGCACAGTAGCAGGAGAGCATCCTCTCCCTTGACCTGATGATCATTCTCTGGGGATGCAGCCCAGCACATGGGGGGTTCTGGGCTGAAGCGCACACTGAAGGTGGGCTATGGAGAACTTCTCCTCAGCAAACACCCCTAAGTCCTTCTCCTCAGGGCTGCTTCCAGTCCAGTCTCCCCTAGCCTGTGTTTGTGCGTGGGATTGCCCTAACCCAGGGGGCAGAACCTTGTCCTTGGTCTTGCTGAACTCCACAAGGACCATGCGATCTTGCCTGTCCAGCCTGTCCATGTCCCTCTCAGCCCCACTCCTTCCCTCCAGTGTGTCGACTGCACCACACACCTTGGTGCTGTTGGCAGAGTTGCTGAGTGTGCTTTATCCCACTGTCCATGTTGCCAAGAAAGATGCTGAAGAGCTCTGATTCTAGTACTGACCCCTGAGGGACACCACTTGTCACTGATCTCCATGTGGACATCAAGCCATTGACCCTGTTTCCTCTGTCTGGATTAGGTCTTGGGCAGAACAAAGGGGCAGCACCCATTGACCTGTGTGCCCAGATTATTGACTGACAGTAGCAGTGAAGGTGAAGCTGCTAGGTCAGTGTAATCACACCAGTGTGTGTTGTGTAGAGCAAGAATAAATACAGTTGTGTACTTAATGTAGGGCAGGTCATCCTTAGTTGCAGCTTCTCTGCTCTGTTCTCATGGCATAGAGGTAATTGTACCAAATTCTGTTGTCATAGAGCAAGTTGCTTTCAGGCAAAAATCTGATTCTTAATCTCACCTCTTTATTCTCTTGACTGTTACTTGTGTTAAATTTATTTTATCTGATAAACGATGAACTTAAAATGTCTTTCATGTGTCTTTCTCTTTTATAATACCCTTTGACCGAACACAGAACTCCACACAGCATTCTGCAGGCTAGCAGCTGTGGTATAAATTGCATACAAGCATGCTGTTCACTGTTGCTGATGTCCATTTTTTTTATCTGTATCTAGATGGTAAAATTGCCTACTCAGTTTTTCTATTAGATTCTATAAAAATCACAGAAACTAGACCTTATGAAGAAGTTTCCTCTTCAGACAATATTTTGATATCATTTTTCAGTAGGAATTATTACTTCCTACTTGATATATTTGTTACAGATAAATACTGTGTTAAACCACTTGTCTAATCAAACATGACTCTTCTTCCACATGCCCCTCCCCTCCAAAATAGATAAGGATCCCATCCTGCAAATTTCTGTTGGGAAATTGACTGTCCTGGGTTCAGCAGTAGCAGTCATTTTTCTCCTTCTTAGTAGCTGGTGCAGAGCTGTGATTTTGACTTTTGGCCTGGGAACAGCACTGATAACACTGCTGGTTTTAGTTGCTGCTCAGTAATGTATACTTTCTGAACCTCATGCTCTGCCCTGGGAGGAGGGGAAGCCGGGAGGAAGCAGAGACAGGACACCTGACCCAAACTAGCCAAAGAG
>WYDI02003562.1:0-12214 GCA_009867235.2 Psittacus erithacus
AAGACAGGCTGAGAAAGTTGGGGCTGTTCAGCTTGGAGAAGAGAAGGCTGTGTGGAGACCTCATAGCAGCCTTCCAGTACCTGAAGGGAGCTTATAAGGATGCTGGGGATGGACTACTTATCAGAGGCTGTAGTGACAGGGCAAGGGGTAATAGGTAATGGGTTAAAACTTATACAGGGGAAGTTCAGGTTAGATATAAGGAAGAAGTTCTTTACTGTGAGGGTGGTGAGACACTGGAATGGGTTGCCCAGGGAAGCTGTGAATGCTTCATCCCAAGCGGTGTTCAAGGCCAGGTTGAACAGAGCCTTGGGTGGCATGGTTTAGTGGGAAGTGTCCCTGCCCATGGCAGGGGGGTTGGAACTTGGCGATCTTAAGGTCCTTTCTATCCCTGACTATTCTATGATTCCTGAAATGCACTTTTCTTTGAGTAAGTGTATTATTTTTTGAGTACTTGAATATGAAAATACATATAATCTTCAATACTTTATAGAGTTTGTTTCTGCTCTAATCGGATACTGAGTGGTCTGGGTGTAAAAATCGCTTCTTTTTCTTAATGCAAGTGCCAGAGGTTGTTATATTCAGGAGCATAAGTTAGACCCAGTTTCATGGGTAAAAATGTCATAGAGAGTTCAGTGGACTTTTTTTTTTTTTTTATTTTAGTTTATTTTAAATATAATGGCTCAAATCTTAGTTCATCCAGAACAGGACAAGAATTGTTACTTGAAAGATCATATTTTTTTTCTGGAGATATTTAACCTTTGTAAACTTTAGAGAACAAAACCCAAAGTGGGCTGTTAGGGCTTTAGCTAGAAAACTGTGTTCCATGACGTGCTGGTTGAATATCAGAAAGGCTTGTTTGTTTAGTTTTGTTGTGTTTTGATGGTTTTTTTTGGTGTTTTGTTGGGTTTTTTTTTTGTCCATGTGTCTTTTTAGACTTAATTAACTTGCACCTCATTGTAAGAACAAAAGAAGAAAGTGTAATTTTCTTGGATACCAAAATCAAATAACTTTTCCAGCAAAGGAAACATAATTACTCAGATGTCTTTAATCTATAGTTTTTGCTACAACTTGTTTTAGCTTCATGGTAGATCTAAGCAGGTCTCTTGTTCTTCCACTGTTGGATGCTGACACTTGTCTATATTTTGCTTATGCTTAATGAATTTAGCAATCCATAAATGTTTTTTGTCTGTGTTTTCTTTGAATCCCCTTGAATCCTGCTGCTCCCAGGAACAAAAGCTTTGCTTGTACAGTAATGTTAAGACGTTCAAGTCTCCATTTTCTTCATGTTCACTAGATCTTGTGCCTCATACTTTAAAGATAAATGTTTTTAATTTACAGATGTTGATTCTGGTGGTTTTAAGGCTAAAGCTAGGCAGCTACAGGATGATAGATGCTGTGTTTAAACTTGTGCACTTTCGCTCCTTTAATATGTTAAAATTGCATTAAGTTGAAATTTATTGGCTTTTTTTTATTAGCAAAATACCCAATGGATATATAGCGTTTTGAGAATGAAGATAGTATCACTGGAACAGCATTAAAATGTCTAAAAAGCAAACAACAGAAAAACCCACCTTTCAGCTACAGAAGCACATGTATTTTAAAGAGTTAAGGGGCTTTGGAACACCTGTGTTTATATATTATTATCTATAAAGTTGGCAGAGAAGTGCTAGCAGTGTGCGCCACAGGAGTCATGGGTACTCTTTTTGTGGCCACTACTGTGTGGTCTCCAGAAGCTGACTTATGCAGGGTTTGGTTTTATCTTTAAAGGTACCAAATCAGTCCTCAGCACTGATGTGGACTTGCCAAGATTTAGGGAAGGAGATTGCCTGTTTTCACTTATCTGCACTGTATGAAGCTCTCTGCTGCTTCTCTGTGCACAGGAGGGCTGCTCATCTACATCCACTGGAAGATCCATGGATAACATGGAGTGAGGAAAGTACCTACTGAAGGAAATCTTCAGTTTATATGTGTGTAACACAAGACCCAGTGCTCGGGAGGATGGGATATCTGTGAAGTGGTAGTTCCCTCTTATTTCTAACCAAGAAGGCTGTGCTGTGGCTTAGGGGAGTGCGTGTGCATTTCCTTATTCAAACACATGCAGATGTTGGGTTTTTTTGAGCCAGGCTACAGTATTTTAGATTGGGTATTTAGGCTGAAAATAGTGAAATCTTCTGTTATATTATTTTAAAAGCTCTTAGAATATCTTCGAATAGCTATGTAATGTAAATTTATATTTCCTTTGCTTACTTTGCATGCTACGTTTAGGTACATCCAGATCTCTTCTACAAAGTCAGCTTTGTCGGAAAGTGTAGTTACTATCCATCTGGAAGAGATAGGCACTTTCATTTTGGGGAAGGAAAAAGGCAGAAAGGCAAGTGGTTAAGCTGGCTGTCATCTTGCTGACAAAGGAGGACAGTGGTGGAGTCTACAAGTTTAGTGTAGGTTCTGGATAGTTAATTGAGTGCACAAGTTGAGTTGGAGTCTCATGATGAAATTTTCTGTAGAAATCCTAAGCTGGCTCAGCATCTGCTTTTAGCATTTTTTGAAGCCATTTTCTGACTCCAGATTCCAAATTCAATTTGCAGTCCGTCATAATTTTAAAACCTGAGCATGCAGCATGTTACTCCATTTTGCAGCCAAATGGAGTGAAATGAATAGGTTTACAATTAAAGTCTTGCAGAGTTTAATTGAAATCTAAAAAGAGCAGAAACGAAACTATTTCTTAAAGATTTAACATTTTAACGTGATTGCGCAGTTGTGCAGGTAATCCATTAGAGGGCAATCTAATATTGCTGTGTTTGGAAGCAAGTCATCGATGAGACTGAAGGCAGTAGAGAACAGGTTCGAGTTTTACAAAGTTGAACTTTGTATTGGAAATTCAGCTGGTTTAATTCCAAACTGTGTGTTAGGTCAGTAGTAGAGCAAGCAAAATAATTTATTTGTTGTTCTTATGATAAAAAGATAATGTTTTGTGTGTAGTAGTAGAGAATCCTTAAAATCTGCCTAGTTTAGAGAAGTGGCAGTAGGATTTGGAAAAGCACATTCCATCTTCTCCATCTAAAGATTACTTACCTTCTGGTTATGGGCAAATGACTCAGGCAAGAATTCTGTAACCTTTTGAGGAAAAGCTAAGCATGTTAATTCTCTTTAAAGTAACAAGGCAAATATTATATTGAAATTTCAGCTCTTGTATTTTTAAGAACTCAAAAATTTACTCCCTTTATTCTCTCAGATTTTTAGAAAGGTAGTTAATCATAAAACCTCAGAATGATGTTTCCAATTTTAACACTTAAGTAAAACATTATCCCATAAACATACTGCTGTAAATGTAGTGTCACTGCCTGCACTGTGATAGGAAGTGGTTTGTAAACTTCACGCCTCTTGATCTTTCTGCAGTCTCCTGATAACTGCTGGAAGTGTAAGAAGGTGTGCCAGCAAAAACACTGCTTTCTATTTCCTCTATTTTTTAAGCATGGGTTTGCAACCACTGCTGAAAAGAGAACACTGATTTCGATCAGGTTTTGGTTTGATGTGATGTGGTGGTTTTTGTGCAGAGATGGGCAAACTTTATGTTTCATATTTTATTAGAGGTCTATATTTTTGTTCCTTGACAGATATGAAAGCATTTTACTTAATTGAAGTCAGTGAATAGGGAATGTTTCTGTATGGGTTCAAAAGTGCAGATGTAATTACCAGGCTTCAAAGGCAGTTTTGGAGAAGTTTTAGGTTGATAAATTTCCCAAGTGTGAGTATGAATATTTAAAGAGATTTGCAAAGCATCTATGATGGAGCAGGCCAGGGAGAAAATATGGCCCTCGCAGTGATGTACCAATCACCGCTAATTGTATCATTTCATATTTCAAAAAAAAAAAAGTAAATTAATAAGGATAGTAAATTTATGCTATATGCTTAAATGCATCAGTTTCCATTTGGAAGTTCAACAAAAATGATCTAACTATGCCTACAAATTTAAACCCTTTTTTATTACTAAATTTTCCTTTACGAATATGAAACAAACTGCTAGTAGTTATTAATATTACTGTAAGATGATATGTAAGGTAATATGTTCGTTTCTGCAGCAAGCGGTGCTTATTCCCTGCGGAGTGAGACTGCAGAGCTCCCTTATTTTGCTCTGAAGTACTGAAATGGAACTAAGGCATCCATCCAAAACCCATGCTTGAATGATCCAGTCTTTTATTAATTGCACACAGATGAGGAACTCTGACTTTCCTTTTTTTTTTTTAAGAACCTTTGCTTTCCAGAGCTGCACAGAGCCAGCATATATTATATAAATAGTCCTAAAGCTATTCACTGTCTCATCAGTGCTATTTTTATCAGTGGCCTCTGGCTAATGCTGGTTCCATTATGAAGATGTTTGCACGTGTCTACACATTTTGGAAAGGCATGTGCAGCGCTAGTGTGTTGCTCTGTAAATAATGGCTAAATGTCATACTTAAAGGGAAAAGGTGCTTTTATTCTTGATCCCCCAGCCCACTTTGCAGGACTGGGAGGTTTAGATTATTAGATATTAGGAAAAAATCTTCACTGGCAACAGGCTGCCCCATCCTTGGCAGTGTTCAGTGCCAGGTTGGATGGGGCTTTGAGCAACCTGATCTAGTGGAGGGTGTTTCCTTTTGGGAAGGGGGGTTGGAACTGGATGAGCTTTAAGTCCCTTCCAACCCAAACCATTTTATGATTCTATGATGAATGGTGTACAGGAATGCTTCCTCTGATGATGTTATAAGTTTCTCAGTGGGCGACAAGGTCTGGTGCAAAGTGCTCTAAATTACAGATGGACCTGCTGTGTCCAACAGCATCACACCTTTGCTTCCTAGAGATCTGGGGGAGGAACTGGTCCCTCCAGAGTTCAGAGCACAGGTGGGAGAACAGAGCTCTGATTCTCAAGCTGAAGGGTCCCCTGCAGAGGGTGGGGAGCACAGGAATAAAAAAATCTGCTTTGAACATTTGGTTGGCTGTTCACAAAACATCCATATAAATGAGAATTTTGCCTTAGATTTTCCTTTACCAAGAGACTTTTTACAAGGTGTGACTAGCTGTCTTTTGTGTGATGCACAGGATCTCATCTTAACAAAATAAACATTAATAACCTACTCGGCTTTTACCGTGGAAAATACTATCATTGGTCAGCTGTCAAGGGTTTCTAATATGATTGATGAGCCAGGTTTAAGCAACTGAAAGTTAAAAATCTGCTTTATAAAACATGTAATTTTTATTTATTTTTTTTATGTCCCATTTTCCTTTTCATGAGCCCAGCTAATATCAAGTTGTGAGCAGTATTTAAAGGCTGCTGGTGACATTGAACTTGGAGCACAAAGCTGATCTCAATGCTGCCTGCCTTAGCTGAGGCTCCAGCACTTTCTTCTGATACAAATCAGAGCGAAGCACTGAGTGAGTAACCCAGAAACTGGAGTTAGCCCTTTTTCACTGTAATTTAGTAAGTAGTGATTACTCCGTGAGAGTGATGATACCGTGAGATATCAAGAAGAAACTATATGTTCATTGCATATCATATTACCTGTGCCATGTATTCTGCTTTGAAATAGTTCAAAGTGGGTGGCCTCCTTGGCATGCTGCTGCAGCCACCCCTAGGAATGGGTTTTGCAGCTGATGAGGAGCTGGGGGTGGGGAGGGGAAATCAGTGGGTGAATGACTGGCTCAGGCTCTGACTGGATTGGTTGTAGTGGCATAGATGGTTATCATGTTTCATGGTTTTAGATAGGCGGTAATTGTTGCTTATAAATCTTGGAAAGAAAAATAATTATAAAATATAAAACCAAAGGTGCCTCATACAGGAAACAACTGAGTTCTCACAGGAGAACATCTCCAGCTGATTATTTAAAGCAAGAAAAATGTGCAACACATACGGAAGACTTTTTTTTCTTTTCCCTTTTTATTCAGTTATTCCCTTCTCCCCCACCCCTTTGCCTAGAAACAGCTAAGGGGTGCGGGGGGAGGCAATTCTTGTGAAATGCTGTCAAATGCTTTCATGCTTGCTAAGTTAGGCAAGTCTGATTTTCCACCTCCTCCCCTCTCCTGGGGATTGTGGAGTGGAAAAATGCAAATTTGACAACTGTGTAGTTTCTGTAAAGAGTTCCCTGTTTACACTATTGCTTTGCTTGGAGGTCTCCACCGATGCCAGAATTGGAAAATGCATGGGGAAGGGTACAGTTTTTCAGGTTCCTGGATTCCTGATCTCCAGTAAAACAAACAGAGTACGCAACAAATGGTGACAATCTAGCTGAAAGGTTAGTCACTACCTAAGACTGCAGAGACTTTGTTGATATGGTAGGAGGCAGAAGTTCTGCTTAGTGAAGTTGCACTTCTCTAAGTACAGAGACACCAATTTCATAGGTGTGCTTTTTTCCTCCTTGTAGATGGTTAATGGCTTGGGGTAGTGTTTTAAGGCTACTAACTGTTAATGATTAGACCCCTTGGGCAATCTGTTGATGTGAAAATTTACCTCCCTAGTCACATTAGTAAGGTGGCTACTTAATCTAAAATTTAAAATGGTTACAACCAGTTCATTAATATTTGAAGCAGAGCTCCTGCATACTCACAGCTACAACAGTGAAGGGAAGCTGTTGCTGCCAAATTATGTTGCTATACATGCTGTCTTCTTCAAGACAGAGGATGGTTGCAAGATCAAGGGGTCCAGCTCTTGGAGATCATCTGAAAATCCTACAGCTTAAACACCACAGAAGTAAATAATGTTAATACTGTCTGTGTGGTGTCTGTCTATGTCAAGTAAGTTTCATTAGCATTTCCAGTGTATTTCAAAGACGCACACAAAAATTGTTTTGCCTTTTGAGAATAGCTTCTTGGGGGAAAGTGTTGCTCAAATGGTTTCTTCTTGAAAGACCTGCAGCTGAGATTTTGGGTTGGCAGCAGCTGTAGTTCAGGGCAGCCTGATCTATGCTCCTGAACATGCTCTGCCTTCTGCTGGATGTCCTGCTAGATGGGTATATGTGAGATTCTGCACGCCCCCTGGGAAGTCTGGTCTTTTAGTGCACGTCTCCTCCTCCTGTGAAACCTCAGAGCTCAGTAATGCCCATCCTGAAAGACTTATTTCTAAAATCATCTGTGTATTTGACAACTGAAGGAAGAAAGAGAATGACTTGAATGTCTTTTTCTTCTTGTTTTGAAGTCTACTCAATTCAGGCTTTTTGTTCTTGTTTCTGTAGCTCTGCACTTATGGCCATACTTTCTTATATAGGGCAGGTGTGGGAATGGAATGAATGCAACTCATCATCATCGGGCTTGTACACATCTTCTTTGAAAAGGCATTTTTTTGGTGATTGTGATGTGCTGCTGGGGAGCAGTGAGCAGGGCAGGGAAAGAAATACATAAATATGTCTACACAGCTGACTAGATAACTGAATACCAAGATTCTGTAAGAGTTTTTTGTCCTTTTTTATTCTTTGGAGGTTTGTTTTATTTGCTTTTCTCCCCCTTGAATAGTTTAAAAGGCTTCTAGTTGTTCCACTATTCTATGCTTCTATTTATTTTTTGGAGACATCTGCTTGTGTTTTGAGTCTGCTTGGTAAAATGTAATGACATAAAGACTTTTCTAAAACTGACTTTTTACTGTTTCTCAAGTCAGTATCATTTAGTCATTAGGTTGTCTTATAAATAATTCATTCATATTAAAATTCAGCTCTATACAGCAGTATGTTAATTCCTATATCATTTGCATCCGCATATCCAAAGGATGGCAAGGTGCAGATTAAAACAGAGGATTCCAAACATACATTATAGTCTGGGTTGACACAAGTTATTAACTGCATTATTAAGAGCAATGCAGCAGTACTGATGGAGGTTACCCAGCATTACTTTGCCATTTCCAGTGAAATTCTAGGTCACCCTATCCTCTGGGGGCTGCAGGGAAAAGCATACAGTGTTTAGGCAGATCAAGCCAGTGGAGAGTGGAATATATGAAAAAGATGGTAATATATAACAGGTCTTTTCTCAACAGTGGTAGGAAAAATGCCAAGCTCCTAGGCAGCTTACACTGTGGCTTGTATTTTAGTTTCCATGAGCGGTCAGCATTTTTCTCAAATGTACTTCTGTCGTCCTGATTGATCTTGTATCTTACAGAGCCAAAGAGAATGTTTGTGATCTGTAAGTCTGTAGAATTTAATGATTACCATTAATGAATAGCATTGAAGAAGACCTTTTTTCTGAGATACGTTGCATGTCATTCTTCTCTGCTTCCATGGTAACAAATAGACACTGCACTGAATCTTTTAAGTCTTTGCTTCAGCCAACGGTTATAATTCAGTAATAATTCAATCCTGGCAATCCTGCAGCAGCATCTACTTAATTGGCTCTTGGGTACAGCCACCCCTTGAAAGCTGGAATTTTGTAGATGACTTCACTGTGCTTCTAAATAATTGGTTTCCTCTCTCTCAAAAATGTAAAGGCTTTTCAACCTGTCTGCCTGTCTAATCTATGCTATTCCCTACCCCACTGGCCTTTTGCTTCCTTTTCCTCCTTCTGAACCAGGTTCGGTTTTTTCACATTCTCCTAGTCTGACTCCGAATGCCAATCCTGTTTACAGACTGCAGCCTGGAACCCAGATCTGTGCTCACATGCGTTCGTTTTGCAATTAATGAACCTAAATCAGGGATGACACACTCATGGTTGCAGCTGGAACGTATGTTGTGACTAAAGATACAGAAGGGTAAGTTTTGCCGTCTCTTCCCCAGTTGCACTGTACACAAATGAAGATAAAACATACTTTGAACCAATTTTTGCAGCCTAATCCGTCGGATGAGTCTATTTAAAGCACTAAGGTTCATCAATTTGTATTGCTAAGAAGAAATAGAAGTATGTTTGAAAGGTTGTTTTAGGAACTTGATCATTCGTTTTTCCATTTTTGCTGGGGACTGTGGAAGGTTGAAGGTTAAATAAGTTCTGTTCAAATATTGTTGTATATAATGGCAGGAAAAATCGTGGGATATAATCTGGCTTCTTCTTAAGAAGGGCTCCACTGGGCTTACTTTTCCTCTCATGACTGATATTAAACATGGATTGATGGAATACTTATGGCAACATTGTTCCAGGGTTTTGTAGCTGTAGGTCGTCTTGGATTAAACACTACGTGCATTATGATTTTTACAGCTGAGCTTTGTATGGCTCTTCCAGCTAAGAATTTAAGCTCATTATTTTGCAGTAAGATTTTTTGCTTCCTGACACTATAACCTGATTTACAATGAATGCTTTTAGTAGTCTATTCTTTCTTAATGAATATAATGAGGCTGAAAGCACATGAAACACAATTGACAAATGCCATGTATTGATTTTAAGCCTGACCTGATTGACATACTAGAAAAATAACTAACTTGCCAATAATAGGCTATTTGTCTAGCAAAATAAGTGTTAAATCTTGGCAACTATTTGAAAGTGCTTTAAGGGGTCACTGCTCTAAGTGCCTCTTAAAGCAGATCACTTACAAAAATCTATGCATCCCGGTATTGCTCATATGGACATCTGCAAATGGATAAAAGAACTATTATAATACATGGAATGAGAGCAAGTATAGAAGAAAGCATATCTCCATCATAAAACCAGGAAGTATCACTGAGTGCTGGCACCATCCTCTTGGAAATCTTGTTTTGCTTTCAGTATTCAAAATTCTTTTGATGCAAAAAGGTTTCTATGTTACATTAATATCAGATGAGATTTTTCTTCAAATTACATGTCTTTAATGTCTGAAAGAATATTTCACGGGAAGTTAATTTTATACATTCTCTTGGGTTTTTTTTAATTTGTTTTATTTGTTGAGCTTTTTTCTGTTCCCATTTTACATCAGTAGCTGTCATTAGTTGCATCTAAATTTGGAAACATATTGAAAAAGAGCAATGATATTTACAGAGTGCAAAGGTTCTGCTGCAGCTCCTACTCATGATGTTTGTCATAGCTGATTTGGGGTTTTCTGCAGTTTCTGTGATGATAGTCTGTGCTTTGCTCACTCAGAGTCTTTGCTGCTGAAAGGGTTAATTAATCTGGGGTTTTCTTCAGGAGCTGGGGGCAGAAAGGGCTGCCCAAAGGGCCATGGGCAGGGAGTGATGCCCTGGGCTGGGCTGAAATGGGGTTGGCCCATGAGCAGGACAGGGGAGCCCCCAAGGATGGGAGTCAGGGCTGGTAAGACCCCTTAGTGCTCTCAGGGCCTGGGTGCAAGAGGAGCCAAAGTCCGCAGTGCCTGTGGAGAGATACACTTACTGCCTGTAACTGAATGAATGCTGTCATATACTGGAAGCTCACATATAGTCAATATATTAAAAAGTCTGTGGGACTGTTCTGCACAATGGTTCTTGTTTTGATTATTTCTGACTTATCATAAAGGGTCCTGCTTGCAATTCAAAGGGCAGGAAATTCAATAATTTAACAGCAGTCACTCAGTGGAAGTGTAGTACTCTCTTGTTTTAGTTTCAGGAATGAATGTGATCAGCTTGTCTTGAGTGGCATGGGCCGCCCAAGTGAGTGAAGTTAAAATTATTCCCTGGTCTGTTTTTATACTGACTGTGTTTCTTCATCACTTTGAGCTTTACCTGTAAAGTTGCTCTTTTTTATCTACAATGTATTTTTTGGGTAACCTGGTGTTGTCTACTTGGTGGTGGTACTTTGAAGTGTACTTTGAATTAATGCTGATGCAAACAAGCAGGAGCTTGGAACTCTCACAACTTCAACATACTCCTTTTGAAATACGTTTAAACTTCTGTCTTACATTTATGGATTTGTGTAGTTTGTAAGCTCGGTGTTCAAGCAGTCCATTTCCTTTAAGCCAGGAAGGGGGAGGGAAGCACTCTGTGGTTAGATGTGTCACTTCTTACATTAAATATAAAACTGAACGGAGGACTCTGGTGGTGGTTAGATCAGCAGCTTTCTCTGAACCAGATGCATCATCCCCCATGTCCTGACCGGATTCCAGCTCAAGCGGTTGCACTGTGCTCAGTTACTGTCTTCCACTGGCTCCAATATTTGAGTCTGCTTTGCGTTTTACACTGTTACTGTGCTACTCCCCTGTGCAGCTAAACCTTTTTTTCCTTTAGTTGGCAGCCTTTCTGAGTGGATATAAAGTAATTGCTATGAATAAATCTGTTTATAGTAGATTTGTTAAGTGGCTGGGGTTCCTTGGTAGTCAGGTTATTTGTAACACATTATGTGTATTCATATTATTTCCTCTTGTAGGTTTACATAGGAGTGTGCATATTTACAGGCATGGTCCATAATATTTAATGGTGCACTTCTCTGAATAGACTCTAGTGTTCCAAGAAATATTAGAAATAACAGGACTGTTGACATCATGCCTTTGCTGGCAGAGGCATAAAGATTTGAGTGCCTTTTGGAGGTTTTTATTGAGTTATAAAGAAACTGTGTATGCTCAGGCAGTCAACTGGAGATTCTGGTGTCACCTTGTTCTTTAAATGACATTCTTCATAGATTAAAAATTGTGCTGTTGCTGCTGCAATGGGGAAAAGTTTGTGTTTGGTTTTGTTGTTGTTTGTTTGTTTTAATCTTAAATGATTTTTGTAATGAAGAAAGTGCTAAGCCAGCAGTTTTTAACAGGTTGGCATGCATAGATAGTGGGTATTTCCCTGCTGCAGTTTTAGGAAGAGTTTGTTAAAACTGCTTACCTTTGCTTTGTGCTCTCTCTGCCTTGCCCAGCCAGCTCTCTGATAGCAAAATATTCCTGGACAAGTATTTTGCATATTGGTGTGCTCCTTCCTCTGTGGGTGATGCACCTTTCTCCTCAACCTCAGCGCCTTTCAGGCCACTAAGGCAGGCTTACCTACACAGAGAAGCACGTACAACCCCACTGCAGTGATCGCAGTGCTGTAACATCCCTGGATATCCTGGAACTTTCTCCATGTGGTTCTCTTAGGGTGGCATGTTTGTTGTCTCACCAGCTCATAGTTACAGCTGTCTTCACTGCAGCCTGGAAGCATCTGTTCTGAACTGGCTTGCAGATGTGCAGCACTGAATGAATGCCTCAGCCATTCACACTTCCAGCTTGGCATCTGGTTGGAGTGTGCTGTAGTGGCCCTCTGCTGTCTGCGTCAACTTTGGAAGGTCATGAGCTAGAAACAGCTATTTGAGATTATGAGTTAAAACTCAAACAGGGGAAGTTTAGACTGGATATAAGGAAGAAGTTCTTTACTGTAAGGGTGGTGAGGCACTGGAATGGGTTGCC
>WYDI02003562.1:12314-53572 GCA_009867235.2 Psittacus erithacus
GGTTTAGTGTGAGGTGTCCCTGCCCATGGCAGAGGGGTTGGAACTAGATGATCTTAAGGTCCTTTCCAACCCTAACTCTTCTATGATTCTGTGATTCTATCATTACAATACTGCTAAAGATTTTGCTACCTGCCTGGTGTGGAGACAGGTAGCTGTAGAGAAGTTGCTTCATTTCTGACAGTACGGCTGATCGAAACTTACTGTCTTCTAACACATGAGGGTATTTCCTAGGGTTGTTTCCAAGCTTTGGTCCCCTCATTTCTTTTGTGTAAAGTTTTCTTAAATTTGTTTACCTGCAGTTTACTTGGAAAGCATGAAAAGGCTTAGATTCTAGTGAAATTACCTGAATCCAGCAGCTGGGCTATTAACTGAAACAAACCCCACCCCTTGATCCCGCAAAATACCAAAAGACTTGGAATAAGATTCTAAAAATAAGAAAACTGTTAAAAGTTGCAAAGTGACAATTTATCACCAAATCTTTCTAGATTACTGTTATATTGAAATGTTTCTTTTATCATTCAAATAAAGAACAAATTAAATTATGCAGGAATTAACATGCCTGATAAAATTACAGTGTTAATACTATTAGAAGAAATTATTATGGTATCATATAAAATGTTGCGTGCACTAGAGGAGGACCTGGCAAGCAAACATGCCTTCAAAGTTTATACAATACTATGTATTTCACAAATGACCTGTGAGGTGTACAGTGATTTGCGTGTTATTCGTAACTTTATATGGTGCCCTTAGATTTTAAAAGGAAGTGATTGTGTATGTGGTGATGAAGGGGTTGCAGAGGTGCAGTAAGCTGCCTGTTCCCAGCAGATGGCAGGAGATCCTTGTCTATCCCAACCAGTCGCATGTTCGGTGCAGCCCAGGCTGCCTTGTGCGCATTGATGCTTTTGATTGTTACCTGACTAACGCGGTATACTCCACACGTAGGCAGGCGCCTTTAAGGCTATGGGGTACTACTGCATGTTGCTTTTATGAAACTTTTATGAAGATTGACCTTGCTTGGGATTATTCCGAGTCAGAAACCTTTGTACCAGGTTGAGGTGCGGCATTTGGGAGCAGATGGTGGAAGAAGGGTGCTCTGTGCAGGTGGGTGGCAGTAGGTTGGCCAGGCCTGTCTTGGCTGTGCCAAGTAGCACAGGATGGTTGTGGGATGGAGGAGATCCCGCTGCTCAAAATGCTGCTGAGACTTTCAAAGAAACTAAGGTCATCCTGCAGCTGAGGTTGTGGCAGGGCTGCATCCATGCTCAGTGCTGGGCAGGCAGCACTCGGTAAAGGAAATCAATTTCCCCTTTAACGATTTAAGCAACTCACTGAGTGCCAGGTACAAATTCCTCTTCATGTGGGGAGAGCGCATATTATTTTTAGAAAGATCATTGGGTGAAAGGTGGATATTAGATATTTTTGTCAGGTTCTAGAATTTTAAGGCAAACAACCCTTCATCTGCTCCAGAGCCAATTATGTTAATGGTCTCACAGATCTGAAAGCTGTGGTCATATGTCAGGCATAGGCCTCTCGCACAGAATCTCTGTGTGCAGATAAAAGAATATCTTATGTAAGATATGTGCACACCACAGATTAAAGTAACACACTTTCTGTTGGGTTTGTGCTGTGATCTTTCAGTAAATATCAGTAATGTATTTTAATGAGTAAAAAATGCAGTAGCAGAGAACTGACTTGTGTTTTGTATTGATAGTGGTTTCAAGTTAAAACCAAAACACAATAGGATAAAGTATAGGGAATACTAAAGATTTAAACTTTCCAAAAGAGAGCATGGTTTGTGAACTGCAGAGTTTAGGGTTTTTTGAGGGCTGGTATTTTTTAAGCTGATAGCTTAGATGATTGTGCTCATCTGTGTGTTATGGTATTAACCAATTCTGGTAGAATAAAACCAGAGCTGTGAGGATACCATAGTATCTATAGGGCTGTCCCTATTAATTACATTCTATGGAAGGCACTAGAATTGCAAACATTAGGTCAAGACTCATGTAAACCAGTTTAATAATAGGCAAATAGTTCAGCTTATATCTACCTGTCAGTAGACATGATGCTTGTGTGAGTAATTGAGCAGGTTTGAGGGCAGGGTGTTGTGGTTTCCAGTTTTATTTTTTTTGGTAATATTTTTAGTGAGATGAGTTTAATCAGGGCTGAGGAGCAGTGGTGGAGGGGGGCCTCTGTGCTTGAGTGCTGCTGTAACCTCCAGCTGAGAGAGGAAGAAGTAAACCACAGCAAGACAGAGAAGCTGAAATAACCCTCATTTCCTTTCAACCCCCCTGCAACTGTAGCTGTGTTACTCAGCAGCACCTATATCAGCTCCTATAAGGTGAGAAATTAACTCATCTTAATCTAGGAAATGGAATTAATCCTGGGGAGCCACTCTGCTAGCATAAATCCACCTTTGAAGAGAAAACTGTGACTACTGCTTGCTACCTTTGGCTGGTTTTATCCTTCATACCATTTCATCCTCTGGCACTCTTCAATTCTGGTAGCACTGACAATTTTTGTAGCCTCCTCTGAGTACTAAACCACAAAAAATTAAGTGATGAAAGTGGAATGATAGCTGTGAGTGAGAAAGATTTCTGCAGCCCTTTTGTTTCACTTCTGAGGTGAACATGTCAACAGCTGTCAGCAATAATGCTTATTCCTCTTACAGCAACATGATGGATCGATATGTGTACCAAAATATGTTAGAAATTGAAATAAAATATGCATTTTTTCATAATTTATCAGCATTATGATGGCACAAAAAAGCCAGTCTTATGAATAATACAGAGCTCTGCAGCGGGCATTATGTACTGTAGGTAATAAATACGACGTCTCTCCTAGACTACCAGGAGAGTTGTAAAGCAGAATGCATTAGTTCTGCTTTGTGATAATAAATCATTTTAGTTTGTCAGAAGGCTCTGGCTAACTTTTACTCCTGAGGTATGAAAGAATGCAGTGCCATACGGCTCTGGATGGTTTCTGAAGTGTTTGGGCTGGCTCTGAATCTCCTGGGTAATGTTTTGAGTGAGTGATATGGTTAGATAACAAGTGGCAGTATTTCTCAGGTATCGATGTTGTGATGCCTCCCATTGTTTTATTGCCTAGAGTGGCTGATTTCATCCTAACTGGAACTGTAGCTCTTCTCTGTTTTGTGTTCTATTTACAATATGGCTCCGTGTTTCTCTGAAGAGCTGCGTGAGAATGCAGAATGACAAGCTGCACTGCTGCTTGGGCATCTTTGGAGGGGGCAAAGAATTCAGTTACACTTTGGTTTCCATTTTACACACCTAAGCAGTGGTTTAGGTAGTTGTTGTAAAAATCTGCCTTTCCCTAAGCTTCTGTGTATATCAGCTGATCATTGCTGCAGACAGCCCAGGTGATGGCAACACACAGAATGTAGAAGCAGACCTGGGCTGATTATGCAAGATTAGAGAAAAAAGTACTTGTGTAAACTTCACTAAAATATGCAAGTTATCTCAAGTTCATTAATTTCAGTTTAATTTTCAGAGCATTATGTGTTGTGGTGTTCTCACAAAAGAGAGTTGGGTCTCTCTAATCCTGCTTTCCTAATTTGCACAATTTGCTATTTACATTTAAAAAGATAGGGTCTTCCGGCTTTCTAGCCAGGATTTAACAGCACAAAGTATAGTGAAATGTCATTAATAAGTTTTATCATCTGTACAAAATATGCTACAGTGTATATGCAGCATATTACAAAGTATTATCAAAAAAAATTAAATTACATCTATCTAACTGCCTAATATTATGTGGAGTCTTACTGTAGCCTCTTATTTTTTATGTTTCCTACTGGAAGAAACCTTTACTTATGAAGTTTTAATGGACTTTAATATCCCAAGTGATTAGAAGACCAGTCCGGTGTTTCTGGCTGTACCTTGCAGTACTTTTGTAGGGGTTGATACATATGAGGATCTTGAGATACCCTAAAGAAGGTTCACATTGTGTAGGAGTAGCCTACCAGGTGTTGCAGGTGCTCATTTCTGCCTTTGGCAGTCTGACCGCAACATCGTTTCTTTTTTCTTGTCTTTGGCAAGGTCTTCCATCTGCACAATGTAGCGTGCTTTGGCACTGGGTTTCTAGAGTTGCCTGTTCAATTTTTCCTCATCTGTGGAGTTGTCTTTTCATGGAATATGATTCTCCGCTGCAGGGTTTGCTTTTAAGTCATTGGTACCGAGCCCAAAGAATGGCTGGTTTTACACACTATTGCTGCTGCTGCATGCCTGGGATGCTGCTGGAGGGAGCAGTGGCACTTCAGGGGGAACTAGTGCCAAACAGGTGCTATCACTACTCAGTTGTCAATGGAGACAACAGGGAGCCTCTGCACAGAGCATTGGATCTTTCTGCTGTCTGTAGAAAAGCAGGAGTGGGGATTTCCCACTGTTTACATGGAGACTTTGTGACTCCTTTTGCCTTGCCCTTTGTACTTTGCCTGTGGTACTTCAGGCGCTTCCCTCATCTAGGAGGCATCTGTGTACTTGGTGTACTTCTCAACGTGTGTGATCTGTGCAGCAGCGTGCTTAAGAATAGCTTGGCTCTGTATGTTTTCCATGAAGAACAGCAACTCCTTGGTTTTTTTTCTGTGGGTTGGTGCACACCTGTATTCTGGCCTGTCTAGTGAAATTACATTGTCCAGACCTCAGCTGAAGTTTTCCCTGGAAGATTTTGTGGCTCTTGAGTTACATCCCTTTAGAATAATTGCTCTGTTCTTATAGAGCTCTGGATGGTGTGATTAGTCTCATATTTATAGTAGCAGTAAGCCTTCCAGCTTCAAGTAATTTAGTGATATTTTACTCTGGAATTGTTCATGAAAAGTGTTGTGTACTTTAAAGAATGGCAATAACTTCAAAAGGATTTTCTTGCAAATTAAAGTTGTGATGTGATTACTCAATGTTGTGGCTAATAGTCTTTCTCTTGTTTAGCAGTTAAATAATAATAAGCAGTTCCATTAGTGTATTTAACAAAGAAAGTGTACTTTTTCTTGTGTAAAAGCAAACATAGTTGTTTGAGGAAGGGTGTTTTAAGGCAGTGGTGTGCTGTAACTTGTACCTTGCCTTTACCTGTTTTCAGTTCTGGCAGTGTGTTCTTATTCATGTATTTTTCTCAACCTACCCTAGTCACTGTATTGCAATTTTATTTGGACTTTAGTAGCCATGTGCCTAAACTGAAATTTAGTTCTCAGTGTTCTGTGTAGTTTTGAGAGAAGAATCTGATGGAATCAATGAAATGTTTCATTGATAGTCCATCTTGTCTGATAACAGGAAATAAAGAATTTGCAGAACAAGCTTTCTTAGTTTTTAGTGTATGGAACTTCCTCTGAAAATAAAGGGAAGCTGATGCACAGAAAAATTAAACATCATTGCAAATCTGAGTGATTCTATCAATAACTGTCAATCATCATTTCCCTATACTTGCAAAAATATCCTTAAGGCTTCAAGACTCTCTGAAGATTCCTCTCTTACCTTTTGATTTATCCTCAGTCCAAATAAACATCCATTTCCTTGTTGGTGAAAAAAGGAAAAAAAGCTGTATTTGGGTTTGTTAAAAGAACTGCTGGGGCCAAAGCTGTCTCTTCCATGCTGCAGCCTCATGTGCTCAGTCCAGCGTGCAAAGGCGCTTGTTGGCAGAGCCCATATGTCTAACCTGCACCTACAGGTCCCACCTGCACCTGCTAGCTCACTGCATTATCACAGTGTCACTGAGCTGGCTTTGAAGCTTTCATTCCCTTCATTAGAAACTTTTGCCAGAGTATTTTTCTTGACAGTTTCTGATTTTCCTTTTCAGGATACCTTTTAGTGGCTTCTGTATAGCTAACACATTTTGAATTCCTGGTTATTGCTTTTGGTGAAACAAGAATTGATCTTTTAAATCAAGCTGACTTTATCATAACACATTATAAAGTGCAAGAAATGCTTCATCCCTGACAGAAAGAAGTTGCTTTGGAAATTACAGAAGAATGTGACATAGACTATTTGATGTAATAGCTGAATGTTCTTTCAACAAAACATGATATAGGCTCTGTTCTTTGATCTCATTTGTCCTCTTAAAACTCATTTCTCGAGTGTTTCATGTCTGTCTGTTCATTTTCTGTGTCACTCAGAGTAATGCAGTGGTGCAAAAAAAGAAGGCAGTGATATAAGTTTTAATGCTGAAAACTGAAGGTTCAGAGTGTTATCACACGTGAATAGCTTTATCACAGTCAGACCTGTTCTTACAGGTGCTCTGTAGAGCTGTTACAGAGAATAAAACACCTGGAATCTTCAGACTGGAGTTTGAAGAGCTTGGCAGTTGGGCACATTTGGGTTTTCCTAATGTGTGTTTTCCATTTCAGCTTCCCTTTGTCAGACTATAAATAGTCTATTTGCTATTTATAGTCTTCACAATAAAATGCAGTGTGAGAGGGAAGGTATAAGCACAATGAAAACAGGGTCTTTCCATATGCGTCCCTAAGTCATAAAGCGTATTTTTTTGTCACCAATGAGTTTTTTGATACCAGGAGCTGCACTGATGCATTAACCTGCAGAACCTCCCTTGAAAGTGGAAAAAATAACACCTCCTCAAATTTAAGAATATCGTAGTGTCAAGAAAAGCGCTGCCTGATGGAAAATTGAGGAGAGGGGTTCAAAGCAAGACATCCAGATACATGCTGAGCTTTTATGAATATATGACTGGATGTAAATGGGAGGAGAAACTAAAATAACCTGATGGTTTATGGCTGATAGTTAAAGAAGGTCGACCTACAGGAAAAACATTATCCCAAGCCCAGACACAGGTTGGCCAGAGACTGGATTGGGAGCAGCCCTGAATAGAAGGACTTGAGAGTGTTGCTTGATGAAAAGCTCAACATGAGCAGGCAGTATGCACTTGCAGCTCAGAAACCAACTGTATCCTGGGCTGCATCACCAGCAGCGTGGTTGAGGGAGATGTTTCTTCCCGTTTACTCCACTCATAAGACTCCATCTGCATTCAGCTCTGGGGTCTCCAATGCAAGAGGGATGTGGACCTGCTCAAGCAAATCCGGAGGAAGACCATGAAGATGATCAAAGGGCTGAAGCGCATCTCCTGTGAAGGCAGGCTGAGAGACCTGGGCTTGTTCAGCCTGGAGCAGAGAAGGCTCATGGGAGTCTTGCAGGAGCCTTCCAGTACCTAAAGGAGGCCTACAAGAAATCTGAAGGGGGACTTTTTAAAAGAACATGTAGTGACAGGACAAGAGGGAATGGCTTTAAGCTGACAGAGGATAGATTTAGGAAAATTCTTCACTGTGAGGCTGGTGAGACACTGGCACAGATTGCCCAGAGAAGCTGTGTCTGCCACATCCCTGCAAGTGTTTAAGGCCAGGCTGGATGGGACCTGGTTGATGAACAGGTTGATGGGGTCAGGTTGGATGAACAACTTGATCTAGTGAAAGGTGTCCCTACAATTCTGTGATTCAAGTCAATTTTGGCTTTGAGTTTTCTGGATTCAAAAGCAGATGGTGCTTTATGGGGGAAAAAATAAAAAAAAAACCCAATAAAGGCAAAAAAACCCAAACCCCAACAAACCAAACCCAAAAAGCCAAACCAAACAAAAAACCAAAACCAGACCCCAACTTTATGTGTTTTCTACTACAGGTCATTCTTGACATGTTGCTTAATGGCTCTCATAAAGAGTCATTAATTATCCCCAGTACTCTTTTCAAAAATCTGAGTTGAAAACCTCTGTTCTTCCATCTGTTTTGGTAAAACTACTTCCAAAGTCTTCAGAAATACTGCAAGATCTCTAAATGTATCCTAGCACAAAGAAAAAGCTTAGGCTATATCTTTGTAATTAATTTCTGCAGTCAGTTGTTTTTTAACTTTTTTCTCCTAGTTCCTATTTCTCTGCATTCTCTTGCTTTGAATTCTCCAAACTCCTACAGCACTGCCTTTGTGAAAGCACAGTGACCCAACAAAGTCATAGCTAGTATTCTGTGTAAGTAAGGGGTAATGTGAGTTCCTTAAAGCTCTTTGATAATGTGTGACCCTTAGTGAAGAAGCATTATCGGTAAAGTATATGTTGTGTTTTGATAGTAGAACTTTCTTTTGCTAAAGAAACTCAGAGTATTTTGACCTAAATTTCTGTGCAGGTATGTTTAAGCTCTGTGCCCAAGGGATTCATTCTTTGTAGTTTACACAGTGTGGAGATTTGGAAATGAAGAATGGCAGAAAGCAATGTTAGGAAAAGAGCAATTTTCCACTTAAGACATGAGACAAGTACAGACTAGACTTGTTTTCGTTTCCTGTACCCATCAAAACATAATGTATCACTTAACTATTGTTTATATACAGAGAAATGCACTGTTCTATGAAGTGCCTTTTCACTTAAGACTTTAGTACGTTTTATATTTTCACGTGAAAAAATGCTATATTTTACCACTTACTATAAGTGTAAGAACTGTTTATACCTTATTGTTTGGTCCTATCTGGTCATAGCTCCAGTGTGGATGTAGGCTGCTGAAAGGGTTCAACTGGCTCTTCTATTTAAACTTCCCCATTGTCCTGTTATCTAACCCGTTCTTCTCTTAAGAGCCTGTTTGAGCTCGCATATCTGCTAGGCCTGCAGCTGTGGAAGTTGGAATAGTAATGGCAGAGTTAAAAGTTAGAGAATTAATTTTGTAGCAAAAAAAAAAAAATGAACAGAGCTCAGCATGGACAGGAAGCTGTCACTCAGTGGATCTATTACTAATGCCCACATTAGTATGTAGACATTTCTGCTTAGCCTAGTCCAGCACAATCAGTTCACTTGAAATGGTACAATTCTGCAAGGTAGCCAGAACCTTAAGTGCACACCTCTTCTGTGCAGAGGTGGGGCCACGTTCTTGAAAGGTCTTGGGAGGAGAAGCTCTGCGCAGCCAAATTTCAGCTTCAAAGGATTAAACCAGATGACCACGCAGATGATTTTTGGGAATATAATGAATAAAAGAGAATACATAAGTTTGAAGGTCATGGTCTCTGGCATTTATTTATTTATTTTATTAAACTGATACCTGTTAGCAGTATTTATCTGATTACTTGTTGTTCTGTTGAATTTGCAACTCAACCATGCGTAAGGTCAGCAGTTTTTATCGTTAAAGGCTATTTAGAAGCTCTTACTTATTGATATCTTGTATAATTTATATTTTCCATCTTCAGACAGTAATAACACAATGTGATAGATAGTATTGGTTTCTAGTGATGTGCAGAATGGGGAAGCTATGCAGAGCAATGGGTTTGATATTATGTTAATAAATGTAATGATTTGATGTGTATCTTTAATTGTTTAGCTGTTTGTTGTCACCTGCCACTAGCTACTTTAAGAACAATTTCCCTGTCATATACATGCAGTTAACTCCCTTAATATCTTTCCTAGGAAATTATGCCACATGTAGGTAGTGTCCATATCAAGCAGATGAAGGAATAATGACATGACCTGTTTCAGTAGTTTCCAAAAGCAGCAATCAGTTTCTGCTGATGTTTTTACAATTGAAGTGGTTTTGGAACTGCAATAGCTCTATAAAACCTCTAATTAAAATCTATTATACAGACCTTGTTATATGCAGCATTTGCCTTAGGGAAAGCACCAATAGGTTTCCAGTTTTCACAGTGATTATTACGATTTCTTTGAAAATGACCCTATAGAAAGATTCCTTTAGCCAGATGCCATATTAAGAATATGGGGAGTTGGAGGAGTGGGGAAAGCCAATAAGAAAACCCCAGAGCCTGTGAAGAGTCCCCGAGAGCCCCTACCTTTATTTCAGGAGATATTTGCAGAAATCTCTATAGTGGCCATTAAAAACTTTGCATTGAATATGTTATGTCTCAGACACTTTGTGAAATTCTCACCATCCACATTAGTAGTCCTGTTGACTGATGCTATTTTGAACTATTGTTTCTTGCTTATCTTCTGTAACCAGTCTTAGAAAATCTTAAAGAAGAATGGAGATATCTTCTCCAGATAGAACATTCAAAATGGTTTGGCAATCACTAATTTTTGAAGTGCCTGAAGGACTGCAGTATTTAGACTATTTTGTGCCTGCCATTAAATGTTGGCTTTCTGTTCATGCATGAAGCAGATGAATCTTGAAAACATGTTTCTTCCCTTCCTATTTCTGATGGAAAAATGAAATTCAGAAGGAAATGGCTGTTGTGACATTTCCTGTTCTGAAACCTCCTGTCAAAGCTGGGAGAGAAAAGCACTCTGTGTATCTCACGCATTCATGTCCTGCTGCTTCTGTATCAGTATTTCTGTAGGTCAGGAAGAGTAATGACAAAGCCACACACATTCAAAAAGCAGTAGCAGTCTTAGCTGTAGCATGATTCATATTTCTTTGGTATCAGATCATTTTTAATGGCCACTACAGCATCTGACTAGGGTCCTGCATGCTGTAATACCTCTAGTTAGTTGATGTGTTTGCAGTGTGTCCTGCTGCTTTTTGTTTGTCTTGTGTTCATTTACAATGTTAAGTGTGTGGTTACAGCTTGTGGTAAGGTGTAAGGAATGCCATTTTTTCCTTTCTGGTCTTCTACAGCCAGCTGTTTGTGTGTGGATTTTGGTTGCACAGTTCTTGGCTGTACCTACCCAACCAGAATTTGGTGGACAGAATGGGGAAAACTGGCTGCCAACTGACTGTTTAGCTGCTAACCAAATGATGCCCCTTTTTCCCCCAAGATCCAAAAAAGGTAAAACACAGGGTGCTGAATAAGGATTTATAGTGGTTTAGGCTGAGCTAATTTATTTAAACAGGTAAAAATTTGTGTGTAGGTAAAGCCTTCCTAAAATGGAACATCTTACTTTGTATTTGAGCAGTTTGCTTTTCCATCTGCTCTTATTTAATTTGAAAACTGGTCCCTGGTACATAGAGAAATCATTATGTGATTATGTGCTTTCAGTTTATACTTGTTTCACTGATGCTGACATTAGCTGATAAAACTGACACTTTTCCCTTTACGTGCTGGTGGCTGGCTAGATGGATGTTTTCACTTTTGTGTGCTATGCAGATTTTTGCACCAAGCCATTTGCAACTGACTTGAAGGGGGTTGCTCATATTTTCATGAGAAGTAGGATTTATTGGCCGCTACAAGGCCAAACCTACTGCTATACAGTAAGAGACAGTGCAGCTTCAGTTCTTCTATTTTTCTGTTCTTTATTCTGGTTTTTTCAATTTATTTCTGTGCTTACAGAACTTCCTTATTAGTATTAAAACTTAGTAGTAAAACTACTGTGGTGTATAAAACACTGTATATTAGCCTGGTTAAAACCAAAATATGAACAACCTCTAAATCTTGCTGTTGTTTAACTGACATGTCTTAAACCTCCACAATCAGTTAAGTCGTACCTTTTGGTTGTCAGCATAGCATTACATCCAGAACCCTTTTACAGTTTCTTCATAAAACATTAAAGTAATCAGGATGGTGAGTGTGAAGTGAATACAGAAGAAAAGTGCAATTATCTTCTCCTGTGAGTTTTTTCATGAAGTAAATCTGACCTTGTGGATTGATCCATGTCTTCACTCTGCAAATTATGTCTGATACCTTCGAGTGAAGGAAGGCAGTGACTACTGAGTGTGTGAATCAAATTGTTTCAGGATCGTAACAGCCTTCTGAAGCCACAGGCTTGTTTGACATTGTTTTGTGTGTCATGTCACTTATATATGCTGTCTGCATTTCTTCAGTTGTGCTAATTGTCTAATCTGAAATTTAGAAGTTACTCGTGTCCATGGAAATGTTGGCCACCCTTTCTCTGGAGTGAAGCTGTGGATTACTGTAAATTCAGATTGGTGGCTTAATAGAAAATTTGCTCTTTTTTAAGGCTGGGATTCATTTTTAAGGGTTTGACTTTGATTTCCAAATTGATAAAGCCATGGTGCATTGCAGAGAATGATCAAAATTACCCGTATAATTGCTCCTTCATATCTTACAGTTAATGAATTATTTTCATCACACCTGTCAGTACACTTAGAGCAAAAACCTTCATTTCTTAATCAGAGTTTATTTTCTGTATTGTTAATGGGTTTTTTTGCCGCTGTTTTGCTATCCTTAATATTCTCTGCTAAGACAGCAGAAGCCTGATTTTTTGGTTTTGCCAGATCTCTACTTCTACTTTTCTCTTACTATCACCTCAAATGAAAGCTTTCAGACTCTGCCTTGACTAAAGCAGCTGGAGCTTGAATTGATTCCAGCTTTTGCTAATACCCTGCCAAGTACTTAACCAAGTCAATCTAGAGAGTGCTTGATAAATCAAATCGTAATCTTGAGAAAGTATGGGACAGAAGAGACATCTCTATACTCATGGCTATAGCTATACATGGAGCAACATCATGAATCTTTGCTAGATCTAGATTGTCTTTTGGGGATATTATCAAATATATTATGAGGTTGGATCAGGCCATGTTGTGTTCAAAGTTTAACAAAAAATGAAGATAGCATTACACTGTAAATGCACATATTTGAAGGTATGTGTAAGCATGGCAGAGGACTCAGCTGGAACTGTCTGTTCTGTGCTGAACTATATTCTCATTTTTAAACTGCATTTCACTCTTTATGAAGATAGTTTTATTTGGTATTGACCTTGGAATGTAATTTTGAAATACTATGGCACACATTTAAAATGTAAATCTAAAATTTACCTATCTGCTTAAAGCACTGAAGGATGTGATGGGATAGCAGAACTGCACAGGATCACTTTGAGTAGTCATGTTTAAAATGTTAACCTGGTCAGTTCTCCAACAGCCAGCCCATGAAATTATATGACAAAACCACTTAAAACACTGAAAGAGAATGAACTGCACTTTCAAAATACAGTATATATATATATATATATATTTTATTTCTGTCGGAAAGGAGTTCAGGGATTTTTGCAATGACCTCAACTTCAGAGTACAAAGTGTCTGGTTTGATGGATGAATCATGTGGGTGCAGATATCTGCTCATAAAAAGTATGTTGAAGGCAGGACCTCGCTGATCTGCATTTATAAGCAGCATTACTTTCTGTACTATAATCTCTCCAGTGAAAGTCAGTATGACTTCAGATTTGAAAATCATGCCCCAAAATAATATTGATACGACTGAAAACAGAAGCAGCTGAAGAGAGGGACAAAGGCAGTTTATTTGGATGAAAACTTTCCCAATTTTGCACATAGATTTGAAACATATTTCATGGGGGAAAAAGAAAATAAACCTCAAATGTGTGCCATAAAAGCTCCAGAGAATTGCCCCTAAAAATCACCTTTTAAATTATGCTTCATCATATTTCACTGAAGGTAGCAATCAGCTAGAGGTTTATTGATTTATTGTCTAATTTCAACTAAGTCAGAAAATAGTGGGATATTGTGGCAGCTGTCATAAGTGCAAGAAATCCTTTCCCTTAGTTCCTTGTTCTCCAGCATATATCGGTATTCCATTTTAAAACTACCCTGCTGCCCTCTCCCCACTTCCCTGTAAAGAAGAATGTTCCTCTGGCAGGTGAGCTCCTGCTCTTCATATGTGCCTAGCACAGGGTCAGTCTTCTGGGCTGTTCAGAGTATGTTTTTAATCCATCACAGAACAGATAAACACCCTAATGTTTTCACTGTATACATGTTTATGATATCAATGCAGGAATTTAACGATATTTTCATCTGAAAAAAACCCACCCAACAGTGCAATGCATGAGCATTTTGCCAGAAGCTTTCAGATAAATTTCACGGAAGAGTTCCTTCTAGAAGCTCCAGTCTGATACCCATAAAACGAAAGCCTTTTGTTTAAGTGTAAGGTGAATAGAGAAATGCTGCAAGCTTCATTTAATTTCCTTGCTGACTTTATACTTATTTGCTGTTGAAGGATTTTTGTGTATTTTCTTTGATCCTGCAGTCAAGTATATTCATTAATTCTTAATGCAGACCAAACCCACAACTCACTTTATCTTCCAGCTAAATTTAACAAGTTGCCACTCTGCTTTGTGGTATACTCCTGTATCTACACAGTGACCCTCTGCAGCTAAAATGGAATACTGAGTTAGTGGTGATTTGAAAATGGACATATAAATGTGACTTCTATTATCTCACTTATTTTTCACCGGCTTGCCGTGGGGGAAAAAGGAAAGAAAGAAATTAAGATGATGATGATGGCACATATACAACCTTAGTGAAAGCCCAGTCTAAGAAGAGCCATAGGTACATGATGCTGTTTTTACTTTTGTGAGGTATTAGGATATGAAAGCCCAGAAGAGGCCTCGAGTTTATCTTGTTCAGGTTTCTGTTGCAAGGTAGGGATGAGACACATCACCATACCTGACACATACTAAACAGTCTTGAAAACTCCCTGTGATGAGATTTTTCCCAATCTGACTAGAGTAAAAAGCATTGGAAAGAGTTATCATACCTGTGGTGGGTTTTTTTTTTGTGGGGAAGTTGTTGTTTTGTTTGGCTTAGGTTTTTTCCTCAGTCCCCTCTCACAGATTACAGATTAAAATGATAGCAGCTTGTCCTATGATCAGTGAACACAGAAAAAATTCATAGTCACCTTTCTGTAACAATTTCCTGTGCTGGAAGACTATTATTGTCCCTCTTCTTTTTCTAGTAAAATGCCATCGCCCCAGACTTTCTGTGGTATTGGTGCCTAGCAAGTTGTTCCCAATATATTTGTGTGCATGCATATTTGTCCAGTTCATCAACGTTGCTCTGATTTTTAAAGCTGTTCCTAGAATTGCATAAAGTTGTGTCAACTGAGGAACATCTGCAGGTTTTATACACGTACAACTATTCTGTCATTCAAGCCATTCATGAAAATGGCAGATTTTCCAGGACCTGAGACAAGTCCTTGGTATCTTTTTGCAGCTCAATGCAGAACAGCTATCTATCTTTTAAATTGTGTGCAGTTCAGTTATGACCGTATTTCCCTCTTCTGCTTCTAGGAATGTCGTGTGATAGCATCAACAACTTTAGTGAAATCAGACTATATCATATCTAATGCCTGTCCCTTATCCATTAGACAGTTGGTCTCTCAAGAGAGGGAAATGAGATTGGCCTAACTGATTTTTTTCTTGGAAAATCCATGTTGTCTTTTCCTCATCACGTTACTATCCTTAAAGTCTTTAAAAATTGATTGTTTATAATTTGTTTGAGTACCTTTCCAGTTACTGAAAGTAGAGTGACTGCTTTTCATTCCTTTCCAGCTGCTGTTTTCCATTTGTAAGGTCAGGTGCTGTGTGTGCCCTCTTGTCTCAAAGCTCTTCATTCTCCCTAAATTCTCAATGAACTTCAGTTACTTCATTATATACGGTACAATGGCCACCACCAGGCCTGGTCAACCTGAGAACATCTAACTTACTAACACAGTTTCGTCTCCTTTTTTTTCCCCCATGTCTGTACAATATCTGTGCAGGTGTGTTCTCTTCTTTTGTGCCAGTGATCTACTTCCTATTTTGAAGATATATGTGTGTTGTAAAGAGATTGCATTGTGGTCTGTTAGAACTGTTACATTGAAGATGCTTTACTTAGATGCACTGTGAATTGCTACTGAGATAAGAGTAAACCTGACTGTAAATCAGGCTTTCAAAAAAGTTTGTTTTGTTGACCATGGTTTCTTTTGCATGGTTTCACAAGCTGAGTTGAGGCATTGTTTTGAAACATGTTTTAACTAGGCTCCCTGTAAATGTCTCTAAGGCAACAGCCATCTCTGCTAGAGCACTGTAGTTGAGATAAACACAAAATAATCTCCACAGATGCCTTTCTTTCTCCACAGACTAGCTGTGAAGTCTGAATGAGTACATTGCTTATTTGGGCATCTAGCAGATAAAGGTTAGACTGGAAGAATGCAGGTGGTTAAGGTAGATGTTGAGTCATGCTTTCATACTGAGAGATGCAGATAGGTGCATCTGTGATGCCTGTTTATTTCTTTATGTGTCAAAGGAATTTAAAGCTATGTCTGTTAGATTTCTGTGACCTCCACTATGACTGCATTAGTGAAGCAAATAGGGCTATGGCCTGAGCACTGTGCCATGATTGTGCATGCCATTTATTTGTTGACTGTTCTTCGCTGTTACATGGCACAGTTTTGGCCTTTGCCGGTTAGTTTTCTAGCAGACAGTCTCACTTATTAAACAGAGCTTGAATGAGCCCATTAACCCACTATTTTGGGGATGAAGAGAGTCCAGTTGTTTAGATGTAAGCTGAGCCATCCATGCCCCTTGCAGTAAGGAGGAAAAACGAGTCTGGTTATGGGTTGTTTTGTTTGGATTTTGGTTTGGATTTTGGTGGGTTTTTTTTTGTGGTTTTGTTTTGGGATGGTTGGGGTATTTTTTTATTTTTTATTTTTTTGAGGGGGTGGGGCAGGTTGAGTGTGTTTTAGATCTAGACAGTGAGGTTGGGTCTTAGATCTGTCTGCTGTTCATGCACATGTAAATGCTACCCTTTGTCACAGTGTTGTACAACTAAGTACCTTTGTGATATCATTTGTATCCTTGTGATGCAGACTGGATGGACTGCTGTGTGAAATAGATCTATATAAAAATCCTAACCTGTATAACATGCTAATAGTATGGAACATGATCATTTACTAATTACTAGGTATTTTCTTAAAGCAAAGTAATATGAAGAAGGAAATACATGAAAGATATTTATTACTTTGCATTTTTCCAGAGAAAATCAGTTTAAACATTATTGTTAATTGAGAAAATGAAATGGAAAAAATAGAGACATAGCATTATCAGTATTTAATGTAGCGCAGAAGATCAATATTCAGGGAAAACTCTTTGTAACTTGCTCTTTCTAAATGTATGTATTCAATTTTTACCAGGCCTTCCAGCCTTGCAGAGAAGTGTTGGGCTGGAAGGAAATGTTGCTCCATTTGAAACAGCTGTCTACAGAGTATAAGTACATTATAACTGCATTGATAGTTCCATTATCACAGCGTGACTCTATCAAACTCAGTGAGCTTGCAAAGTAATCAGTCAGTTGCTAGCTTTTCTTAAGAGGTGGGGTTCTGAAAAATAAAAGGAATGCAGCATAGAAAATTATTGCTTTTGGTGTTTATTTCCACTGGTGGAAACTTATTTTAGTAAGATACCGGCATATTTTATTCAAAGATGGAACTGCACAGCAAATCCACACTTGCAATAGTGATGTTTTAATGTGAAGCTCTGCCATACTGAATAGCACTAATGTACAAGGTCGCTTCAAGATGCAAGAGAAAAATGGATAAGAAGGAAATAGAGATGCAAATCTGGTGGGCATGAGAGAATGATATCTATCACATTTGAAACAGGTCATCTGTAGCAATAAACTGCTAGTTTCAAAACTTATACTCTTACAGATATAATGATGGTACAGAAAATAACCGCCATATCAGACAGGAGTCAGATTGCCTATTACAGCAACAGCGGGATCACCTTTGCAATTGCCTGTTGCAAGGTGTCATTAAAAAGATTAGTTGAATCATTGGGCAGTCTGAACACCGATGCCAACATGTGAAAAATCCAGTCTAGAGCCATTTATTTCCCCTGAAATATTTCTGGCCTTAATATTGCCAGATGTTTGCTGTTTGGAAGCTTGGCTTTCAGGTCTGTCCAGTAAATCTTAATTTCAGAAGCTTTTAATGGAAATTTTGAAGTGTTCTTTTGTGAAGAACTTGTTCATTGAATCTGAAGGCAACAGAAACACCTGGTAAATCTATTAGGCTTTCTCTTACTGCCTTAATTCCATCTGCACAAGTACAATGTGGACTGAAAGAGCTAGCCTTGTGTGAGGAAAAAGAATCCAGAAATAAAATAATTGACAGAGAAAAAGCTTCGAAGGATATGATTTAGAATACTGGCTGATCCAGCTGATATAGCATCCTTAAAATAACATTAACTTCTTATTTGGTTATATAGTCTCTTCTGGGAAACCCTAAGCTACCCTTGCTTATGGAACAAAGTACGTATGGAACAAAGGAATGAAGATGGGATGATTTCTGTAGCCATGATTTGCTAAGATATTTTGACCCTATTCATTCAGTGGTCTTTCCAAGCTATAATAATATCTATTCATATAGCATATTTACATTGGATATTCACCAAGTGAGATTGGTCATCGGTTTCCCTCTACAGTGAATAGATGGAGAGCAGCTCCTCTAGCACAGGCATCAGAACCGTTAAGTTTAGCTCTTTCTCACTGACTTTTTTAGGGAGCCCTAGGAAGCACATCCTCTAAAAGCAAATCTGCAGAGGCATATTGTGTCTCCATTGGAGTAGAGAGTGCTTGATGTCGTTTGGTTCTGAGTGAAAAGAAAGCTGTATTTGACATTTCAGAAATTATGGTTAATCCTACAATGTGTTATGGGAGCAGGTTCTTTGGGGATGGACCTGGTTTTACTATGTTTCTATAGAATCTGTGTGTGAACTTTTGAAGCAGAACTGTAATTCAGATTTTGGATTCAGAAATGCAATATTGCCATAACTGGAAGTGAGAACCCTGTTTTGACTGGACTTGGTGCATCTTTATTGAGATGGGTGTGTGGACAGCTCTGGCTTTCCTTCTCTGACTACAGGTAACCTTCTCATAATCCCAGTCCTGTATCCTTGTAAGGAAACAGTGACAGCAGATACAGTTGTGGAACGCTGAGAAGTTGAGGGTATGGTGTAGCACCATGTACACATTTTGTGCAAAGAAGTTCCTGGAGAATCCAAGGTAATTCTGAATCATGAGCTGTGCCCCATAGGCCAAGCATGGACTTGTTAAGAACATGAGTGTTGTAGTAAATGTGCTTTTTAGAATAGATGACATCTGTATTTGTGCATTTATTAACTGTGGATCTGATGGCATATGTTGGAACTCATATGGAGAACACTGAATTAAGAAAAACCGGTGGTGTGATCTCTCCAAATATCTCTACAAGGAAACTTGTGTGCCCCATATTCCTAGAAAACCACCAAATTAATCACAGTACTAAACAAAAGTTGAAGCCCATATAAAATTTACTACCTTCTTCAATAATAAAAACAAAATAAAAATGAAACATCTATGTGCATTATTGATAGTAGTAGCTTTTGTTTTCACATGTGGTCTAAGTTAATAGTGTATATCTATTTTTAATACAGCTCTACAGTAGTGTTTACTGCTTTAAAAAGAAAGGGGGAAAAAAGGAGGAAATTAAAAATCACTGCAGGAATCCGTAAAGATAAATGCTGCAATATGGTACAATTTTCGGGGGAGATGAGTATAAGGATCAACATTTATATCCATTTAAGAGTTGAGGAGAAATATACATATCAGACAACATTGTTATTACTGCTACATAAAATTTGGCAGAGATCCTGATGCGTGTTTCTTGTATAACAACTGTCCACTGCCATGCAGTTCAGATCATTTGGCTGTTGCATACAAAATGCTTGTAAAATAAGGGAGAGCTCAGAACGGTTGCCTTCTTTACATTTTATTTGCATCTTTGGTTAGAATCAAGTCGTATGTGTATGAAAAGAGGGTTTGGGGGGGATGGTATCACTTTTAAATTCATTAATAAATAATGTTGCATTGATATTTTATGAATAATGTTTCCCAGCAAATTTTCAGTATGGTATAGGGGAATTGCATACTCAAGTGTATAATTTTCAGGCAAGAGATCTAGCAGCCTCCACTTATGTTGGCCTAAAGGTTTGTCGTTCTGAGATTTTTAATTTTTTTGTAGCAGATGCTGTGAGTTCTAATAGTTTACAGCCATATGGTAAAGAAGTGAACAAAATGTACTGCAACTTTCTATTCATGTTCAGCAGCTGTCTCATAGTGTTTTAATATCATATAAGCCTCAAACCTAGAAGAGGTGTTTTTCCTCATTATTGCTTACGATAAAAATGGCCTCGGAATGTCAATCCTCCACCCTTGTGGACTCAAATACTCTGAATGTAAATATGTATGTTATTTCCTTGTAGATTGTTATTTTGAACTCTGTCTGTCCTTGTTCTCACCGGTTTATGTTATCACAATGAGAGAATCTTGTGCTAGACAACTTACAGAAATAATTTTTTCTACTTCCATGGCCATAACAGGGAAATAAGCAAACTGACATTTGCATTTCTCATTTGCTGCATTATGAAGTTTTGATCCATCCTGAAGGCATCTGCCCTTTGGGTTGGGATAAAGACATTTCAAGAATCTGTTATAAAGCATAGACTTGCAGAACTCTTGCAATGACACATAGAAGCTTCAGTTTCCTGTCTGAGCAGGGAATTTCACAATTTATCGTCAGTTTTTCTAATTGTATTGAAAATACAATTATGCACAGTAATGCAGAACGCATTAAAATACACTCTTTATTGCAAAGCTGAATCCTAAAAAATACAAATGCACCTTCATCCATGGCGTAAAAGTTCCTGTGGCTCCATTGCTAGTACTGGGTGAGTGTTTTGAGGAATTTTGCATGATTTAAAACCCAGGCAGATGAAAAGAATAACGAATGAGTTGGAGAAGGTAGGCCAGGGAATTCTGGTTTTCTTGTCTTATAGTAAAAAAGCAAAGGAAGATCAGAAGGTAGGAAATTCAAGGTGAAGAAGGAATTTTTTTTCATGCAGTGTATATTTTAGCTCTGTGACTTGTTCCTTAGGAAATTGTGAAAACCAGGAGTTTAACAAAATTCTACACTTAATTTGTTACTTAAGTCACTCTCCAAAATATCTAAGGTTGCTATTTATTTTAACAGTATACACTTCTATATATTTATATATATATATGCACAAGATATATTTGAACTAGGTGATACGTTCTTTACTCCAACTTTTGGCATGTACTGGGATAAGACCAGATGTGGCAATGACACATACTCTGATGCTCTTAGAAGACCTCTTAAAATATCTAGTACTGTCCCCTAGTAGAGATGGAGAGCAATTTTAGGAGGATGATGAGGTTGCTCCACGTGACAGTCCTTATTACATTCGTGGGTGAATAGGCAATTGCAAACCTGTGTAAGATAATGAAACTGTTACTACAGATCCACTCTGAAATTAGTTTTTACTAGTAATGTCAAAAAAAAAATGCTACTGCAAATGATTGTCTTGTAAGATGTATATAGACTTAGAAACTCATTTTCTAAAGATCATCAATTACGTGTGATTTAGAGCCGAGTATGACCACCAGCCTACTGAGAGACTTTTCTAGTTCTCTAAGCCAGTAAGTTTCCTATAATTAGTTGTAAAGTGTAAGGAACCATGTTTGTCTTGTCATGTTATATGTACTTTAAAAAAAAAAATACATAAAATATATATGGTATATAAATGAAATATACTAGTTTTAGGCTATATCTATATGATTTAGCATGGGCAGAGATTTTTTTAAAAGGCTTAGTAATTTAATTCACAGGACAGAGGTGGAGTCTTAAATTCATTGGGAGTTCCAATTCTTACCACCTCTGCAGCAAAAGAGCAACCTAGTTCTAATTTTAGATTTATCCATAGTAATGATAGAAACTCTGTATGTACCCTTTCAGCGAATAGTTGCCATGAGCGTGTTGAGTAAAGCACATGTAAAAAGCATGTAAAAAGAGATGAAAGGTGTGGCCAGAAGTCTTAGCTGGAAGGCATTTTTAACACTGCATGGGTTCATTTCCTTTACTGTTGCTGTCTTGCAGGTACTTAGTATTTATAGACATCATACCCTTGTAACTGAACTTGCATGAATCATTTATTTACTACACTGCACTTACGGGTAATATATGTCAAGGGAATTAATTTTTTATTACAGCTGATGTAGCCATTATGATGTCATAATATATACAGGGCTAGAGATATAGCTTGAATAGAACTTCTGTGTCTTAAATCTGTGAAAATCAGCACTGTTTACATTTTATTTTGGAAGCAGAAGTGCAAGACTTAGTGGTATAGTATCTTGCCAACCTTTGACAGCAGCTTTCTGTTCAGGATAAAGGAATATTTTATCCTAGATATGGCAGTGATAATATCTACATTTAGTTCATAATTTTTTGTATTTAAAAAAAGACAAATTGTGGAAATTTGACGAGTAACATATGCTGATTTTTCATAGGAGTTTAAATGAAAGCATCTATCTTTTAAGGTTCAATTCTAAGAACTGCCTGTAAGGAAAAATACAACAAAATATGTATAGTGTTTGTTAGAGTAACTGAGCTGAATTGCCTGATTTCAAGAGCAGTCTTTTGTTTTCATTGAGGATATCACAAAATGTCTCATTTCTATACCTGCTTCCAAGCTGGCTGCTCTGACAGGTCTGGGCAGAGTAAGCAAGCGGTACACAATGCCTGCTGAAGGCTTCCCACACTGAGCGACCCCTAATTCTTGGCATCTTCATTTCCTGGAAAGTCCAGTGACTGAATGAAGGAAGCGGATGAGCGAGTTCCTCTGCACTGTGCTATGAGTGGGAAGTTGTTTGCTATAGACAAAAAGCAAATTGTTGGTCAAGTTTAAGGAAGTGAAAACTGTTCAATACTTCACCTCTATGCTTTCATCTCCTAGGCTACTATCAAGCAAATACTATGATATGTAATTAGAAGTACAGTGGACACTTGAGAAAATGGATAGTGGACACTTGAGAAAATAAAGAGCTTTGTCAGCCTGTATAAATAGCTAGAATAGTTCAAATGTAATTTTGTGGACATAAAGACATAGCTATGTATTTAAATGCAGAACACCAAAGCGACTTTTTAAAAAGAAGCATGCAATGGTGTTTTAGAGATAATAATGTACTTTTGAATACACAGTGTCTTCTGATGCTTTTTACAGTCAAGGAAGGATGGGCTCATGCAGGAGAAGTGAAATGTTTGGTGCCTAATAAAAAAAAGGTATTTGTTAGCCAAATCTTCAAAGAAGCGTTTCCTTAAATACAGCACATAAATCTCTGAGAAGGCTTTTGAGAAGCTTATTTCTGAGTTGTAATATCCCTGGTAAGAATGTCCTTTTTCTGAGTAGCCCAGTGCTATTTTAATTGCTTAGTCAGATACATCCTTTCATCACTCAGACTAAATTACCAGCAAAAAACCTGTCTGATTTCTATTAGGCTTTGTCTTGTGGAGAACTGGATTTCCCAAGTTAGTGTTTGCTGACTAAAATTTCACAATATTTTTCTAGACAGCCATACAAGGAAATGTAAATGATAACCATCATAAACAAAATAATTTGAATAATCATAGCTTAGAGCTCCTATTTATAGGAGAAAGCTTGCTGCTCTGTTTAGCTGTTTATGTGGTAGTCTATATTTCAGTAAAATTTCAGGCTCATTAGAAGCAACCGTTCAATTTAAAACAGAGAGAGAGAGGCTGTGCCTGTGATCACATCAGTGTACAGAGTGTCTATCCTGTGTGTTGTTGCATAGATATAATGACTAGTTCACTAGGCTTATAGTGGTAGCATCTTAATATTTGTTGTAAGTCTATTGTTGTCTAACTTCTGTTTTTATGAACCCTATATGCTTGCTACTAAATGGTGGCAAAACTATTCAGTATACATTACCAGAGTTGTGGAGCAAGTCTAATAGCTGAATCACCTGAACACTACTTGTGTTGAATGCGCTGCATTCCAGAAATGCATCTTGTCAGGTTTTGAATCAGAAACTTGAGGCAGAAAATCTTTTGGAACAGTTTTGATGAAAAGAACAGTTTTGTAAAATTTTAAGTTCCTGGACACAATCTAATAAGAAAAAAAACTCCAAACAAACAAAACCAAGAAAGTGAGAAAATCTTAGATTTGGAAGGAACTCCTAGGACTCGCACTTACACGTTATTGGTATTTCCAGAGCTTAACCCCAACTTAAATCTGAAATAAAAGGAAGATTTTTTTGGTGCGATTTTAAAAATGAAAAATCTGAAGAATCTTTCAGCTATGCTTTTTTTCAGTGACATGTCAGTTAACCTACTAGGTACAATAATAGTTTATGAGGAAGGGATTAATACGTCATCTGAGAAGCTCAGGTCAAGTTTGTGCCGATTTGATTTCTGTAGCAATCAAATTTGGTACATAAAGTACTTCATAAGCATTATTTAGTTCCCAGTTCTTGTTTGATGCTTTTTCACTTCTATCTGTGGCATGTACCATGCTAAAGTTCCACTGCCAATGTGTCTAAAGGAAAAAAAAAGGCAGGTTTTTTTTCCAGGGGAGGGCTAAACCCCATCTAAACTGAAAACAGATCAATCAGGTGGTTCATATATAAATATATACCATCTTCTATAGTACTACATGTGACCTGTGGCTTTAGGAAGAATGAGCTCACTCTGAAGTAGACAGACAAAGCACAGTTGAGTTGTATTCTCTTTTTAAAAACAAAGATTGTCTTCTAATTTATTAAGGCAAGACATAATTAGTTCTCGGTTTCAGTACAGGGAACCAAAGAATTTGATTCCATGTTTTCATTCCTAGAATAAGGTTTAAACCTAAAAGTTAAGAAAGCAAGGAGGTGTAAAAGTAAAACTGAATTCTGGGGATCATCAGAATTACACTCAAAAGTTCATGGAGAAATCTCTCTGCAGATGGTCTCTAACTCTCATGTTACAACAGATAAAATAATAATAAAAAAATTCTCTTATTCCAGTTTTGTTCCACCCTCCAGGGAGAAAGCAGGAGCACGATTTTTCTTTTCCTCCGTTTGAGTCTTCTTCCAGGGAACTGCAATCTTTTAGGTGATAATACTGCCAAACTGTGTTTCCACGTAGCTGAAGGTGTTGACTACAGAACAGTGCAGCTCTTATGGCTGTGAACCTCACATTTCTCCTTTCATCTTTCTTATCTTTTTGAGTGCATCAATGCCATTGCATACCAGGTTTCTGTGACGATATGTTTTATCAGCTTAATGGGATAGATTGTGCTGCAGGCCCCCTGAACATCCAGCCTAAAGGTAATTCTCTTCCTCCTGCTGCGTCCTTTTCTGTGAGGTAAGAATATATGAAGGTTGCTTCTTATTTGTCAGAACTAAAAAGCAGAGATAACTAACAAATCTGTACTAACCATACAGTTCTTATTTCACTTTTAGAAGCTTAAAAACAGCACACCATTATACTCTTTTTGTCTCACAGGAAGGCCTTCATGACTGTAAATTTTCTTTATGCAACACTGGTTGTATGTCTCTGTGTTGTCTATATTCCATTTCGATGGAACAACTGGATGTGGGACAAAACAGGACTCAGGTTAAAAATCAAGGTCAGTAATTCTGGGAAGTCATTTGTAACATTGCTAGAAATCCCTAAAGCAGTAAATTGTGTGTTGCAAATGGACCCAGATTAGTTGTGCTTTGTTTCTGGAAGATCATGTTTAGTGGAGTTTGGGAATAATAATGTGCCCACAAATTTCTCTCTCTCTCCAAACGAGTAACTGGCTGGTTGACAGATAATCTGAAAAAAAACTTACTCAAAATCTCATTGTTTCATTCTAATTTGAAAGGTTTCTTCAAATAATTTGCATAGCCTGGATAGTTTAACATGATTCTGAATTGAACTTTCTGTGTAGGAACTGAAATTCATCAAACTTGTGCATGTTAAGTGCATGTAGATTCTCCTCCCTCTCCCCCATTTTTAATTAAACATCCAATCTTGTTTTCAGCAGTCAATTCTCTGTGTAGTTTATGGTAATAAATTATATCAGTAGTCATTGTTTTGTTGTGCAATAAGCTATTGCTAATTGGCATTTCCTCTTTAATAGACTCTGTTAAGAATTATGTTAAAATAATTGCTGCCAGAAAGCACACTACAGAACTCTTAATTACTGGCTAACAGTTCTGTCCTTCAGATCCTTTCTCCAAGCTATGCTTTTGTAGAGCATGTGCTTTTAATTTGAATTCAGCTCCGTAAAGCTCAGGAGATTCTATTGTCTATCAAAGCCAAACTCATAATAACAAAGGATTTGTCACAGCAGATCAGACCTCAGGTCTCTGTAGTCTGGTGCTATGCCTCTGGCAGTGGCTATTTCTTGATATTTTAAAAGAAGGTAAATTTCTTCCCAAATTGCTAATGCATTTTATTCATTTGTTTGACACTGCACATTTCTTTCTAAACCTTGCAGTTCATTGTCTTATACCCTGAAGCATAAGATTTGATTACCCTTATTACCTTAGCTTGCATAGCTACCAATGTTATTAGTTGTCATAAAATTATTCAGTTATTTTAAAAAACGTAGCTATGGCTTTTATCTCAGTGACCTGATCTTACAGCCAGTTCCGTTTGCTCTGTAAAAGAAGTGTTTATTTATATTGTTTCTGCCTTTACTGTTCTTCTATTTAAAACTTATTTCACATGGTGACAAAAAGAAAGGAACTTGATCAGATTTTAGTGTATCCTATCTCATTATGAATATCTGTGTGAAAGTCTTTTAACTTGGATAACAATTTGGGTGCTCTAAACTTCTGAACTTTGCTCTTTTTTTATTCTCTTGTATTTATTGGTTCAGCCTTAGAACCAATCAGTTATTTTTCTGTTGGTGCTCCCCCTCATTTAGCATATATATTTTAACTGGACACACCAATGGAGATTAAAATTTACTTTTTGTATGATCTGAAGCCTATATTTTATTTTTTTTAATTCCATATCCCTCTGCATGTTTTCATAGCCAAAATGGTTTTGTCATTTTTCCCCATGGTGCAAAGAAATTGAGAAAAAGAAAAAGAATATGTTGTCTGTCTTCTGAGAATTTTATTTCTAAGTTAATGACTGCAAAGTAATTATAAATTTAAAATTACTGAAACTGATGGTGTTTCAGTCTTTTCAACACATCCTTTCTGTCTGGTAATCAGTATGTGATACACTGTGGGAATTATGTAGACTGTTCATGGACTTTTTTTTTTTTTTCCTAATTTGCATCACCTTATGTCTGTTTAAGCTAAATTTAGTCAGTCATTTTGACAGATGCTTTCTCATCCATGTTTACTAGAAAACAAAAATGGCTAGTTGCTGTATTTGGTGCATCCAGAGGCAAGTGGAATGATGGCTTGTTATATATCATATCTGCCATAAACTTTTTCACTTTTCAGTTTTCCCTTTGAAAAAAACCTACTTCAGAGTGCCATAGTGTACACTGAGATGTTTCCTCATATTTAGCTTTATTTTTTGAAGTGAAATTTCATTTTGCTAATTTTAGTATCAGCTATTTGAAGATAGCAATTGTTAAACTTAAGTCTTTACTTAAAACCCCAAAACAAAAAAAAATCCTAACCAAACTGAAACAGGAAACTTGCACTGCCAGAGTTCCTAACTTGCTGTGCAGTTCATTTTCAAAGTCATTAATAAATTGCGCTCATCTCGGCAGAAGCCTCAAGGGCATTCACTCTTACATTTTCTTCAGTTTGAGGGGCATGTTTCTTATCACTTAACAATTTTTGGATCAATTCCTGGACTCTGTCACTTGCCCCACAGTTATTTATTTTCCTTAATAGTCTGTGATGGAGGGAACTTATGGAAGACTTATGGAAATTAAGTAGCTTGTGTAGTTTAAGCTTCTATTTCAGCAACAGTGTCAAAACGGCCTCAGATTTGGAGTACTTACACCCGGTGATTGCCCTTGGGCTGGTGGCTAGCATGTGGTCCTGTTAGGGGCGCTGCACCTGTTGGGTGACCGGTGCTGTCCGTTGTGCTGAACAGCTACGTTCTGCGAGCAGAGAGATACTTGCATGCCTGGACAACTTGCATGGGGGCTGTGGTCTTGGCTAGCAGTCGCCAGTCCTATTCAAATTTCTACAGCCTTAGTGAAGAGAAATATGCACGCTTGGTGTTCAGGCTAATGGAAAGTTCGGTTAATAGCAGAGGGCTACCTGAAGTTCAGCAAACATGCCCATTAGCAGCAATGAAGTTACAAATGAGGTGTGGTTGAGATGAGGGCTGTTACCAGACAGTTACTCTTGGAAATAGTAACTCGTGGGGATGCAAATACTCAACACAGAATAATTGTGCCTTTGATCAGATTCTGACTCTTAAGAAATTCTGTATATTTAAGTTACTCATCTTAAAAACATGGCGCTGGGTCTCATTAAAACAAAAATCAACTTGATAGGTGTCTTTATAAATGCAGAGTGACTGATGACTTGCTGATATTTTTCTATGCAGAACTCCAGCATCATTGCTGTCTTATCTTTTAATCAGTTTTACTGCCAAAACTGATGGCAGGAACAATAGAGATCACTCTGGAGCAGGAACTTTTCTCAGAACCCATGTCTTATCACAGCTTTAACTGGCAAAGACTGCTATTCATACTGTCAGTCACTGATGCTAGATAATGGATGGTGTCTGCCTTGCACACCATAGATAACTCACCAGATTAGGAGTTGGATTTAATTGCACACATTCAGCTGACCCCCAAAACCACCCACCGTCCCCAAACAAAACAAAAAAACCCAACAACAGCAATAGATAAATCATTGGTGATTTAGGATGTCTGAATGTGTGACTCGCTTTTTCACGTCTGTTGTCATTGGGATTGTTAATGTATCCACTTTTGATTAAGGCTGTTAAACACTGTTTCCCCATAAAAGTTACTGAAATGTAATCTTATCTGTAGTTTTCCCATGTGCAAGTAGCATACAAAGCCGCAATCTGTGTGCACTTGCAGTGATTACTTTTTATTCACATGAAATAATTATTCCTTATTTTATTCCCTTCATATGTGTGAAACATGCCATAAATTAACCAAATAGATGTATGTATTCACTGCCAATAGTGCATGATATTTAATGATTTAAGATTTTCCATGAGTAAGCCTGTAGGAGTCTGAACATGATAGCAGCAGCATAGGTTACTGACAGAGAAAGCTGTACTGACAGTAACAGCTGCCATTCTATCACCATCATAGTTTTTTGAAATGTTGTTGCTTAACTGAAGAAAGGTATGCATAAAGTGAATAACGGGGTTCTTTTCTTGGTTTTACTTTTAAATAAATAATAAATAATTTTCCCTTTAATAATCCTTTTCTATAAATGATTGAAACAATGTAGGACATGTAAGGAGAGGAAGTCCTTCAGTATGTGATTCAGAGCTTCCTTCTGAATCACTGGTATTTATCTCATTTTTTTTCATCAGGAACCAAATTGCAAAAGAGCTCCAGGGACACCATTTTGTAAAACGAAGGACACAGAATCTTCCCAGTCCTTTTTCTTGTCCTGGGAACTGAGATGTGGGTTGAGAGAGGCTGCATGTAGCTGCTTTTCTAGCTGGACAGAGAAGAAGCGGGCCTGTTGTGATATCCGGCCTTTATTTCCTCAACCTACCAGCTAGAAGAAAAGGAAAATACACTGCAGTATTGTTCAGTTGGAGTAAATTACTTCCTTCCTCCATCACAGTAATCAGAAGAATTGTATGTCTTAAGTAAAAGGGAATTATCCTCTCCATTAATTTAGATTGGAGCTGTAGGATTTACTTCCTCCAGCAATAAAAACAGTGGGTATGTGCCTTACCTAAAGGGTTAATACTTCATATGTATAAAAATGATCAAAACTGGTTATGTGACATGCAAATGGTAAAGGACCATTTCAGGTGCATGTTTAATAGCTCCCCATTGATCTTGTCAAGTAAGTAATTGCTCCACTGCTAAGTAATACAAATTATTCTTTTTCTTCTCAGTGTTCAATTTAACCAGTGTTTAATTTAACCAGTGCAGTGGTGTCCTGCTTGGTCAGAATGCTGTGTGGCTATTCCTGTACACTTTTTTTTTCAGTTCTGATAAATGCACAGTTTATCTACAGGATTTTAAATGAAACTACACTTGCAATTAGTTCCAGTTTCTCTTGTCAACAAGAGCACAAACCTCAGCCTTTTGCAGGGGTTACACTGAAGCCTGTTGGAAGAGGATGGCTGCAGCTCATCCTTTCTGTGCTAAAAATCAGAGATGTTTTCCTTGTACACTACTTGAAGGCAGCCATGGCTTCCTTTCAGCTCCTCTGTTGCTTTGACAAAGGCAGTTGGAATTCTGTTTTCTGTTTCAGGCCCCTTGTACTATCTCCCAGTGCTATATTATAGGGTTTGGTTTTTGTTTTTTTTTTTTCCCCAAAAATATCACATCATAGTATTTCCACAAAACTGTCCTGATTAGAAACGCTGGGCCACAGTTTGCTCTTTCCTGTTGTTTCCTTAGGGTCATGGTTAGAGACCCTGGCTTAGAGACTGGGTCATGGCAGTGCAGGGCTTGTCTGTCAAAGATGATAGTTTGGTCTTAAATTTGCCTTGAACTCACAGTTTTTGACTTTTTTTTCGTGTTAGTTGAGACCTGTGCCTAGCAATGTGTGCAGTAAAAGATGGGTGAAATAACAAGCCATTCAGACTGAATGGCAGCACACCCTTCATCCTTGAAAGCTTACGGTTTGATCCAAGAGGCATTCTGGATGTCTGTAAGGTTATCATGCACTAAAGGCAGCAAAATATTTAACAGACTAATAGCATAAATTGGTAGTGGTGAAGGGGAGAAGAGAGTGCTCTGGTAATGACCCACAAGAACTTCTCATTCTTTGGTGTGTCTGACTTGTGAAGAGCTGTCTTCTTCCTTGTTATCAATACCAGATAAAATATCCTCATTACTTCATGACAGGCTTCGCAAGATCGAATATTCTGGGCATCTTGTGCTGGGGCACGCAATCAGTATGAAGAATTCAGCGAACCTTTTAATTGTAAATGGTATATTCATTTTTATCTTCAAAATAAAGGTCTGTCTTCTACTTTTCCTAAATTCTTTGTTACTTTTTTGGCTTGTTCTTTGGGCTTCTCTGCCTTTCTAAATGAAAACTCTCCATGATAAATCTTTTTATATAGAGAATTTGTTCTTTCCAGTGGTGGCAGTGCAGTGAGTGCACCCACTAATGGTTCCAGGTGATCCCAGACTAGATGCATTTTTATTTTCTTTGAATGTCAAAAATATATGCACTTTTTTGTGTGTTTTGAAAACAATGGGAGATTGTTACTATACAAACAGTAAGTGTCCTCGTTCAAGGAAAGTGAGTGGATGTTTTTTTCGAATTGTGACTATATTTAATGTGAAAATATTAAAATGCAGTGTCTGCTCTTAATGTGATCAGCAAATGAAGGAGAGGGGGGAAAAAAAACCTCTTCTGGATATTAAACTGCTTTCAAGTATTCTTTATTTTTATGCAAACTAAAATTGTAATAAAATGCGCTCAATACATCTTTAAAAGCATCTACTGGAGAAATGGTAAAACAACTCAGAGAGAATTAAAAGGAAAGGACTATTCAGACAGGGCCTTTACAATCGACTAAACATGTTTCTAAGTACCAGGCATTACTTATAGAAATAACTACTTTTATTCTAAGCTTTTTCTGAAAGCATGTTACCTGTTTATGCTTATGCGTGTGTATATACAGATAGAAAGAGAGATGCACACACACACACAGCATGATTAGTCTCCTTAGGTTCTTTCTTGCTTTGAAGATGGGAGTTGCATTAAAGTAAAAATTCCATTTGAGTTATTATCTCCCCAGCTGTCTGTACAGGCCATGGGGTTGGCCTGAGAATATTCTCATTACATGTGCTGAAGCAGTTAGTCAGTGATTGATGCTATATTAATTCACACCGCAGACGCTTTGCCTTTGTTACTGGGCATTAGACAAATTAGTTCTTATAAATTCACATCCCACCCCCACTGCATCCAAGCTTGCCACTCTGCCTGGTTAGTATTGCTAATAACCTTCACTCAGAGCCAACCGAAGCATTAGGAAGGAGGAGTTTGTTAAAGAAAGGGGCAGAAAATGGGCAGCAGCCACTGGGGTCTGACAATACATCGCAGGGCTCTAATCATTTGCCAGCACAGCTCAGCACAGTAATGACAAATGATCTTTTCATTGTTAGATCCCTCAAATTAATTTTCCCTCCCACTTTTCATGAGGCCACATTCATCATGTAGATTGTGTTAAACGTACTTTTGACAGGACAGAGAAAGATGAGTAGTAAAATAATTTGATTCTAGTAGCTTCTTATCTGAGGAAGTAAACCAATAGAATGATACCTCTAAATGTAAATATTTCTGTAAATGTTCCTGAGATAAATCTGCATTAAGATTTTTTACAACTTCTAGGCATAGGGTGAAGCACAAATGAATGAGTGAGAAAGCAGTGGAAGGAAGAAGGGGAAATATCTTCAGCTGTTCCTATGACCTGGGAGTTAAGTCCCGCTTTGTACAGAGAGCATGGTAGCTGAGATAGAGTGTGTACAATTTATGTTTGTAATATTATGCAGAGAATAATATTGCAATTTTTTTATTATCTTCATTGAAGCTCATTAGTCTGAGATGATTTTCAAGTGTGCTTTTATAACTCCTCATTAAGTTTTTGCTGTACATTGTCTCTTTTTGGCTGTTCAGAAAGATGTAGAAAACTGTGTTGTGTGGAGGATAACCAAGAGATTTGTCAAGGTCAGCAGAACCACTAGAGCACAAGGAGGCAGGGGAATCCCAGCACAATCTAGCTGTCTGAAATATCCTGCTTACATCTGGGTTAAGTCACATTAATTGAACATAAAAGCAGAGCATTTAGTGCTTAGAGTGCGACTGGAGATGATGTAGATTCTTGTGCAGCAAAATGCAGAAAGTGTGCTTTACTGCAAACTTGTCTTTCATATTTTCAGCATATGATTGTCTCTATGTATTTCGCTTGTGTTTCTTTAAAATAGCCTTAATGAACTGGATTGAAAACTATAGGTGTCTGGCCACAGATTATATTCAACACAAGGTGCCTTAGTGCTAGTCTATGTTCTGCACAGATCTAAGATTGCCTGGCCTCCCTTCATTCCCACCAGCACTGGCCTTTGTTAAAGATGTGTAAAATGCCTTCCATATTTTATTGACGCTTCCTTGATCCATGTGGTTGAGATGTCTACAAACACTTTCACGTTTTTCTATGGTTTCCTGATCTATTGCTGACATCCTGTGTAGTGGAGCTGATTTTATTCTCTCAGAATCCCACTGTTCATTTTCGCTAGAATCTGATGCTGATTGCACATGAACCACAGAGCTTCAGCTGTGGTGCAGATGTGAATTAAATATACAGAATCACTTTTCTTCAGGCAAGTATCATTCCTAGGTTGCACTATTTCACTCATCTCTCACTACTTCTGCTTCTGTACCTGAATATATAATTTTGGAATGCTTTGGTGTTTAATATAATGAATTGGATATAACATACTTTAATAATGTTTTTAAATATTTATATTCATACTTTAGTAATTTACACTGAAAAACCCCTTCACACTGAATATTATTAACACTTGTAGCCAGGTTTTGTGTCTCTGGTAAATCTTTTGTGTTTCTTTTCAATAATGGCATCTGTGTTGCAAGGGAGATGGAAAAAGGTGAGTAGAAAAGTTCCCATTATCTGTGCAGGTTGGCTGTTAATCAGTAGATTGCTTAGAAAACAAAATATCTTAATGTTATGGTAATCGCTTCTAATCTTTGTTCAGGTATGTTTGGAAGGATTGTATTTGTTATGAAGACCATTGTACTTAATGAATCATTTTAAAAGTACACATATTAAATTGCATACTTATGATGCAGATCAAAACCAGGTTTTGTTCTCTGTATTTTCTTTCAGAGTTACAGGAAAAAAACCTGTTATATTTCATAGAACAAGTATTTCAGCATTATTTCTGTGTCGCATTATTCTTTTGTTGGTGATAAATACATAATACTGCATTAGTGAATGCAAAATATACCTTCTTGCCTAGCCATGGAATTAAACAATAAGGCTGTGAAGCCAAGGAAATGGAAATTAAAATAGCTTCCAGGAAAAGTTAATAAAAGGGTGCCAGACTTAGAGTGAGTTGCTCACTTGCTTCTAAGGTCATTGTCCATCTTCTTCCCAGGAAAAATATAAGGCAGAAGTGATCACTGTGAAACTTGTCTGGTTTACTTTTCTTTTACTGGGGAGAAGATGTGTGAGAGTGTGTTGGAGTTTTTCTGAGGTGGGAGGAAGCATTCTGAAGTCTGTCTTGGAGTTTTCCTGTGCACCTTTTTATGTAATTAGGCAGACCAGATTGGTATTTAGTCTTGTTCTGACAACAGTAAATTAGGCTTAACTCTTTAATTACAATGAGAAGGAAATCACCTTTCTGATATTCTTCAATTAGCTCAAACAGCTGTTAAGTTATAATTAAAATTTCACATGGATCATTTGAGTTTTTGGAATGTTTCCATTTAATATAAAAAAACATTTGCATGTATGCATTTGCTTTTCAACAACCCTTTCTAATCTGTTGGTGGTATACCAGGAATACTGATACTATATTAAGCAATATTATTCTGGCTTTATGAATAGACAGCTGGTTCTAGGAAAATGAAAAATGGAAATAGGAGAAGGCAAACAGAAAATGTCAAAGCTGGAAGGTGCACTGGAGCTTGCTCAAAAATAAACTTCCTTTTTTCTCCATCTTCTCTCTCTTTTCTCATGCTCTTTGAAAGTCTAATATGCTCTTTAAAACAGGGAGCAATATTGTTTAGAGATGAGCAGTAACAGAAATACATATAGCTGTTCTTCTGTTGCAGCATCTTGCACCTTTTAAGGACCCAGACCTATAGGTATTTTGATTAAAAAAACTGTAAAGAAATATTTCACATCCTAAAGAGAATTGTATTCTCATCTGTAACAACAAATTTTGAAGTACCGTATTTTGCTCACTGGATAAAAGTTTGCTTTTGTAGTAGCTCTTGCTGCTGTCAACATCTACGTATGAGAAGAATAGAATGAACTTCTCACGTTAGCTTTTTCTAATTCAACTTTTTTCTCCTCTCCAGTCTCAGTGCTTCACTGTTGGTCTGGTATATTGTACCTTGAAGATGCTTTACCACATTGTGATTTTGGACTTGTGGTGGCTTGACCCTGGCTGGATGTCAGCTGCCCACCAAAGCTGCTTCGTCATTCTGTCAAACAGTCAGGGGAGAGAGAATATAATGAAAGGCTCATGGGTCAAGATAAGAACAGGGAGAGATCAGTCACCAGTTACTGTCACAGGCAAAACAGATTCAAATTTGGGGAAAAAAATAATTAGAGTAGGATAGTGAGAAATAAAACCAAATCTTAAAAACACCCTCCCCCCAGCTCTCTCTTCTTCCCAGGCTCAACTTTATTCCCAGCTTTCTCAAGCTCCTCTCCCTCAGCAGCACAGGGGAGAGAGGGAGTGGGGGTTGTGGTCAGTTCATCACACATTGTCTCTGGTGCTCCTTTCTACTTCCTCAGGGGAGAGCTCCTCAGATTCTTCCATGCTGCAGCATGGGTTCCCTCCCAGAGGAGACAGTCCTCTATGAACTTCTCCAGTGTGAGTCTTTCCCATGGGCTGTAAGTTCTTCATGAGCTGCTCCAGCATAGGTCCCTTCCAGGGCTCTACAAGGTCCTCATACTCAATGAGTAATTGCCTTCTGCTTTCTAAGAAGGCATTTACTATTTCATATTATATCTGTTTGGCTGCATGCACATTGACAAGGTAAAAGCACACACAAGTCTTAAAAGATGGATTTACCATAACATTAATTCTTTTAGTCAGTCTCATCTTTCTTCTTCATTACTTTCTTTCTGTTTTTGTAGCTAATGCTGAGATTCTTTCTGTCTTAATTTTCTTTGAAGTATTATTGTACCATAGGGTGCTATGAACTATTATATACTAAAAATGTATTGATGGCTTTGGCCAAGTCACGCATCATCAAGAACTTCCACTTTACCAGAGACAAGGAAATTGTCAAAATCTTCCTTCTAGAAATTGTGCAGTGTGATTTCAAATTAATATTTTATCAACCTAAAACTAGTTGAGTCATTAGATCCATGGCTTTTTAATCTTCAAATTTTTAAAATGGGAGGATGATGGTCTGTCTTTCTGTGTCTCTGCTCACTTCTATTTGCATTATAGCATTTGTGTCTTCTTCAGAAAGCCACATTTAGCCAATGTGATTTTCTGCTGCTATTAGAAAGCTCCCAGGTTTAGTTTTTAAAACCTGTTATTTCTGTTATTTTAAGAGCATTTGTCTCTTGAAATACATTACCTTGATACTTTCTCTTTAAGATTGTATATCAGGATTTAAAGTTTCTGTATATCTAAGATTTTCTTAAACTCCTGGAGGAGAAGTTGGGAGAGACCTGGGGTGTCTGCAGGTGTCCAGAGGTGTATGCTTAAGTACGTAAATCACTCTCTTAAGCTGACTTGGGGTAGCTGTAGTGCAATTTTAGGGAGAGCAGAGGAAGTGTGTGAATGGTGTCCAATGGAATTTTCACCTTATGGGAGGAGTTTCTTTACATTTTAGAGGATATCTGTCACCTTTAGTGATGTTGAGAATTCTTGCTCTGTTTTTTTACTTTTTTCCTTTGGTTTGACTTATTTATTTCAGAGCTGTTGACGATTTGTCATTTGGAGTAACTGTTTTAATGAGCTTTTGCAATTCATTTTCAAGCTTGTACATAGGCTACTGTGTGTTATTCTACTTAGGTAAAGGAGTGTAGCTGAACTTGGATGTAATTGCAGGTGACTTATCTTCAAAGGCAGAGTTTCTTTTGTATGAGTCGTGAAGAGCACACCTGAATTATAAATGGACACATTGTGATGTAGTTGCCATCTGTTATTATCTGGGGAGGAAGAAACACCAAGCAAGAATAAAGGCCAAGAGAACAAACATTTATTCAGTGAGGCATGAAGCCTTGGCACCCATTCTTTCATTTAATTTATCTGTATTTCAGTGACTTTGGATATGGGCAGACATAGCAAGTGCAGTAAAAATTTTGGTTGCATTTTCTTTGGTGTTTTTTTTTCCACCCTGGGAGCAATGACATTTTACATGAACTGCAAGCACTGCATTGCTAAGTTTAGACATACGCTTTCTTAAGTATTCCTTAGAAGCTCTGATTTAGTTCTTTAAAGTTTTGTATTTTTTGCTGTATTGAACAGTAGATTTTTATGTCACCTGGATGTTTCTCCAGAGTTTGTACCACAAAAGTTCTTGTGGCAGAGTATGTTGCTGTAATTTTGTGTAAATCAACTTAATAGAGCAGTGTTGTTGCAGATGTGTAGGCTGGTGTGTAGGCAAAGCCTTCTATTATCCTTCACTGCTTAACAGAAAGCAACAATGTGCTATTTTGCATATAAAAAAATCACATCCTGTTATTTTCTGTGATGTAGATTTTTGATGTTGGTGCATAATATTTGAATACCTGCATATCATCAGTTTTATCGTAGAGTAACACCATTATGACAAATGGCATAAAGCTAGAATAGCACAGTGGAAAGTCAAATGTATTACCTTTAGGCTTATTTAGTAGAAAACATGAGTGTTTAAAAATACATTTATCAGTGTAATTAAGTGGCATGCATTGGGACTTTGACTTAAATCCGAACAGGAGATAGTTGAAAATGGTCTGCATGTATATTGTGTGATTAAATATTTTTAAATAGACTTTGATTACATCTCGAACCCAGTAAAGATCACAAATGAATGTCGAACTGCATATCTTCATTTTCCAGTGGCTACATTGCATTGATTAGCAATACCATTTGCAATGTGCCACACTAAGTGATGCTGCTAAATTGACAGAAAGGGGAGAAACAGCATTAGCTAGTATCTTGCTGTGTTCCACCAGACAAGCTTTTGCATTTCTGATGTCCAAAGTCTTAAAATATTTTAATAGAACCCTGGCTTGTAATAAAATTTGATAGCCAGGCATAAGTAATTATGTCTTATATTTACGTTAAGTCATTGAAAATGCTAATAAAATGTATTTGTGAGTTTTCCCTTTAATGAATATCGCCATAAAACAAAATCATTGCACAAGTCCCCCACTAGCTTTAAAACCCTAAACGAGGAGGTTCATCAGTTTCTTGATATCAAGCTTGTTTGTTGTGAATTATGGACATTTTTTTTTTTGCAATAAAATTTAGTTTGGCAGAAGAAATGATTGTGCAAGCCTGTGTTTTATTAGTGTGACTAAATATTGTGGAACTAAAACAAGGAGGTTCTTGCATACTGTCACAATTTGGGGCCATATGGATCATAAACGCCACATATTTCACTCGCAGACTTCAAACGGCATTATCTCATCACAGAGAGGGGAACAAGAAATACACTTCACTTAAATTCAGAAATTGTTCTCATTACTGAATGTCAGATAAATGCAAAGCTTTTAAATAAGAGTCTTCCTGATTTACTACCTTTAATGTGCACAGGAAGGGATGTGCAAAACACATCATTAGTGTGACAGGGTGAAAGGGGCAACATGTTTCTTCTGTTACAATGGAAAGAGGATGAATCTGGCACAGCTCTGATGTCAGAACCTCCATCACCTTTCTCACAGATGATGTAGATTTTAATTGTACTCTAGGCTGATTCACATCACACGAGCTCCTACGTGACATTGAGATAGATGAAGCCATTTGTTGGCATTATCAGAGCCAGCTGTGTGCTTGGCTGCAGCTACAGTAGGCATTATATCTCATGCATAATCCTCTCATTGAGAGAGGATCACAAGCATCTGAACCATATGGCAAATAATTTTATGATGATCAAAAAAAGGACTCTTGAAGCTAGTTAAACAGAAGAGTCCTCGAAATTCAATCAGAAGAGGTTTTTATTTTCATGTAGCATTATCATCTTAAATTAATTTTTAGCTCTGCCATCATCAGTGAAATTCAGGAACTTTATTTTTCCCCAAAAGTAAGGAATTAATGTTGTAATTGCAAGAAACCGCAAGCGGAATTGCAGAGCTTCAGGGTTGTTTCCTTTTCTTTTTTTTTACTCCTGGAGGGTGCCTTGTGAGTGTTAATGTCTTTTTTCACTAATTACACACTCGTATCACTCAGAAGGCGACGTAAGAAGAAGGAAGTGCCTGAAATTAAAGAAGCTGGGGGAGCAAATCGCACACGCTGAGCCATGGGAGTGCTGTGTTGATGTCTTAATGCCTCACTTCCTGAGGGGTGTTACCATTTCCTAGGGATGAAAACACACAGCCATAGTAAGAGCCCATAAGCCATTGTTCTTTACATTGGAAAGAAAATAACAAATCACGTTTTAATTAAGTCAATGCAAATGGGTGATGAGAAAGAAGAGAGAGGCTTCAGCTCTGTGCAGAGTTACTGCTGGGCAGCCGGGAGGGAATGGTGGTATCAGAGACAACAGCATCAACCTTTTTAGCCTAGGAATGAGGGATAGCAGCTCTCAGCAGGACAAAGGTATTGCTCAGAAGCCTGGTCCTATTTCCTTTTAAGTGTAGAAAGAAAAAATCTTGCTGATATCTCTGGCCATCCCTGGACATACCAGCCACCAAACCGAGAGGCAGCCAGAGCAGGTACCGGCTCAGAACAAGGATCCATGGCTGCTGAAGGATGTTGCATTAATGGGCGGGCAGTGTCTGCTCTTTCAGAGCTACAGAGGCAGAAAGCGATAACATGAATCACACAGTGTGTGAATAGACTGTTTGCCTGCTGGAAAAGATGTGAGGTATTTAGGACTTGGCCCTGGGGACACAAGCAGTTTCCATGGGGCATCTGGTAATAATGCACTTGGCCTATCAGCAACTTTCATGCTGCAAACTTATGGAACATAAATAAAGGCTTGCTAGAGCCAAATGGGAACAGCTGCCTTATCTGGAGAATACCTTTTTTATTTGGTACTTTATTGACAAATAATAAAGCCTTTAATTGTGCTGTGGGAGGGATATAGCCATGTAATTTACAGAACCTTTAATTTTCTAGTGCTGCATGCCTGAGACAGATTGGGATTGTTATTGCAGCCTTGTGAGTCAAGCAGAGGTCCTGGCTGAACTGCTGAAGTACTGTGAAATATGCATCTTTATTCTTGCATTTAAAAAGTGTTTGTGTGCATCTTGGGGGAAGAAGAGTAACAAAGGGAGGAACCCTTGTTTCTTCTGCAATGAAGTGGTGACTAGGAATTAGTGACTTCAGTTACCAAAATGTCAGCAAAAAATCCCCAGCCCAGCTATTGCTCTGGAGGCTTCCCCTCCAAACCGCCCATCACTCTCAGCAGGTTGCAAAGCAGAGTTCTGCTCGCTGAACGGGCTAACAGGGAAGAATTGCCTTTGCTGCAGCAGCTGCTGAACTGAGACTTTCTGGATCATGAATGTATGTAAATATGTCCAACTGTTTGCCCTTCACACATCTTTGGCAAGTTTAGAGTAAAAAATATTGCACTGCTCCATTAGTTTGCTTGCCTATTACCACAGCAGATGCTGTTAAGAGCTCTGAGATGTGTTTCTAGGCAAGTCCTCCAGCCTGAAATAGGGTAAAGAAATAAAGGCTAGAGGGGCCCCAGATAGCATCATGAAATGTGTATAAAGGAAGCTTTGGCAGAGGGCATACCACAGTGTCCGCTGCAAAGACATGGGGGCGGGTAACTCTTCAGTCCATTAGGCAAGGCAGGAAATGGTTGTGATTTCTGCACGTTTGTTCCTTTCTGAACTCTCAATGCAGCAGAATAACGCTATTTTGGAGAGGTTGTACAGGTTTGACTCTTGCCTGTATCCACTGAGTGGCTAAACCAGCTGCATTTGGATGCCAAGCTATACTTCATAGGAATTTCACTGGCAATGAAGATTGTGTATAAATAATGGATGAAGAAGGGTGACAGGACCTGAACACTTGGGGCTTGACAGATTATCTTGTGATGTATTACAATTAGATATGCTTCAGTGTCACTTCATTTATTCAACTAGTAAGGATGCGTAACTCTTAGATCCATTTGGAAGTGGATTTATTAAGAGCCTTAGTCATGTCTTCTTGAAGTTTGGAATTGATTTTTGAACATCCTTAGCAGCTCTCTAAATCACGTCGCTCTTAACACGTATGTGATTTTTTTTTTCCTCTTTTTTTTTTTTAAGTACTTGGTATTTCATTAGCACATAAAATAGATGAGTTTCTTTATTTTTTCAAATCTCTGGGTTGTTTTCTTTGCTCAAGGCAGGCGGTTGCTAGATGAGAGACCACTTTGTCAATTAGCTGGTCAACAGATCAAATCGGCCTTTGGAAAGGAGTTGTCTGGGTTTGTGCAAGAAGCTTGTTAGATAATAAGGGCCAGCCACCTTATACTAAATGTTATTACCTAGAAATGGGACATCTAACGAATAGGAAATAAGACTGGCAGAAATGTTGTACACCCTTTTGCTTTTTAAATAGCAGTAACAAAAAAGCCTGGTATGGAAAAGTGCAGAATAAAATGCTTCAGGAAACAGGAGACCTCTGGTCTGACTTTGTGTCCTGGGTTCAGCAGCAGCAGTCATTTTTCTCCTTCTTAGCAGCTGGTGCAGCGCTGTGTTTTTGACTTTCGGCCTGGGAACAGCGCTGATAACACCGATGTTTTTAGTTACTGCTCAAATGTTTACTCT
>WYDI02003563.1:0-12010 GCA_009867235.2 Psittacus erithacus
GGGAGGTGCTCCAGTCCCCTGATCATCCTCGTGGCCCTCCTCCGGACTTGTTCCAACAGTTCCATGTCCTTTTTATGGTGAGGACCCCAGAACTGCACACAATACTCCAAGTGAGGTCTCACAAGAGCAGAGTAGAGGGGCAGGATCACCTCCTTTGACGTGTTGGTCATGCTTCTTTTGATGCAGCCCAGGATACAGTAGGCTTTCTGGGCTGCGAGCGCACACTGCCGACTCATGGTCATTTTCTCATCAACCAGCACCCCCAAGTCCTTCTCCACAGGGCAGCTCTGAATCTGTTCTCTGCCCTGCCTGTAGCTGTGCCTGGGATTGCTTCGACCCAGGTGTAAGACCTTGCACTTGTCGTGGTTAAACTTCACATAGCTTTTTTAAGAATTACTTCTTGGAATGGGAAATTAAACAGCCTCTTTTTGCATATGGAGGTGTACGTATTTTTTTTACTTTTCTTGTCATAGGACTTTCCACTGATACAAGAATTACTGAACATTCACAATTGAAGGTTATTTTACTTTTAAATCAGATACTGATGTTATATGTGATTCATGCTCTGCAAATTGCATATATCAGGAGGCGGGACTTCTGGTAAAAGGCACAATAAAATGAGTATTTGGATAGAAGAAGATGTTTTTAATAGATGGAGCAAGAAACAGATAGGCAGCCTAAGGAGCTTTTCAGGTAGAGGTGAAAGCCACTAGTGTGTGAGTGAATTAAAAAGAACAAATCCATTTATCTGTGTCTCTTTACACCTGGGTTGGAAGCTAAGAACCATCTGTCAAAACTGCACGTGAGGCAATAAACAGTGTTTTGTTTACCTGTGAATAAATTAAAAACCTTGGACAAGATTTCAGCAGAAGCACAGTAAGTTGAGTTGATTCTATCCCATTCTGGTAGTTATCCTTCCTAAGGAGCCCCAAGAAGGCTTTTAATGGATTTGCTTAGAGGTGGAGGGGGAAAATGTCCAAGACATTTCACAATCAGCTCTTCCCTTTCAGTATCATCTTTCTGATTGTCACTCTTCTCCTTTCAGAACAAACAGTTGTTATGTTTCTTAACCAAGAATACGCTAAGCAGAGCTACTAGAAACTTCTCAGGACTATCTCGCTAAGGGATGAGTGATTCTGGGAAGCAAAGAATAGGCCAGGTTTGAATCATTTGAACATCACTGTCGGCCATCATCACTGATGGAAAGTTTTTCTACATATAAAGGCAAGGGATCTATTACTGGAAATTCCAAATATACTCATATATGTGGGAATTCTTCAACAGACCAGTCAGGCCTCCAAAAAGGATAAATTAAATACCATTTCTGATTGTTTGAAAAACAGCAACTGTAAATCAGTGTGCTGTAAATGATGTAGGAATTTGGGCAAATTATTTAACTTTCATCCTGCTGTTATAGCAAGTGGGAAAAAAAGTTTCTATATTGTCTAGAATATATTCTGCTAGTATATTTTATTAATCTGATGTACTCTCTGGTCTATATGCTGGGAATTTCTTCAAAGTGACCCAAAATGGCAATGAGCTTTAAAATAATCCTGATATCTATAAATAAACAATGTGCATCAAAACAAAACTTTCTAAAACTGCAGAATGGACACAGGACCAATAAAGGACCAATGAACTTTGTAATAAGAGAGACCTGCATGGGAATTGAAGAGGAAATTGCCTTGGAAAAAATGGAAAGGAAGACATTTCTAATAAAAAGTTTGGTGTTCACCCTCATGGAAACTTGACCTTATAATCACAGTACTCTGAGAAAGTCTCAAATGAGCCAAATTCAGTTCCCATCTCTTCCACAGATTTCTGGCACAGCCTTGGTTAATTAGCAAAATCCCTTTTTACCACAGAATAATAAGGCATAATAGTAATCCTCCCCACTGCCTAGTCATGTCTAGTTGGACTGTTAAAATGAATTGTTTCTTATAAGGTACAAGTTGTTCCCTTTCATGCTCTTATGCAGGGCACTTAGCACAGTTGGCGTAAAGGCTTTTAGTTCTACAAGTGAAAAATAAGGTGGGGAAGGAATTTATCGGTTCTTATTCAAGTCTCTTGTTGGAATGAGTGTAGGAGTTTCTAAGTGCAAATCTTGCAGAATGACACAAAATTCTCAGAACAACCAGCCTTGCCATCTCAGCAATGCAAATTTAAAGCAGAGAGGATTTGCACATGAAGTAGTAAGAGGAGCATACTGCTGGACCCTCCATGGAGAAGTGGCAAGGACTGAGAGTGTCCTGGAACCCTTGATCCATTCTCTGTTGTGTGATCCTGAGTATTTTTAGCAAACCCCTTGTGGGAGGCAGAGGATAAATAGTTTTCTGGCAGGTTAGGGATTTCAGTATACGGCATTAACATAAGCTAAGAAGCGTGGATATTAAGCACAGGAAGAGAGAGTATAAGGTTCCCTGCCTCATTATGCTCAGTGATGAAATTTCCTCAGTGTGAGCTGTGAGTAGAATAAATCTGACCCTGTTAACACTACCCTAAATATTTTTTCAGACTGACTTAATGAGGCTGACCCTGCCCTGGGTTCTCATACTGTCCCACAAATTAGTAGCAGCCTCTATTTGTGCAACATGCCCCTCCCCCTCCTCCCCAAATCTGGTAGGGTAGTTTGAGCTGTCATTCTGTTTTTCCTTGTTTGCAAAATATGTGCCTTTTGTAGTCTCTGAGTACAAGTAATGGCTTCTCTTCTGGTCTCTATTCAGCAGAAAAAATATAAAACTGTATATTAACTGTATATAAAACTGCATAAAACTGTATACAAAACTGCATAAAACTGTATACCTATTTATGTGCCTTGACAGTATTAATTCATGCAGCCTGGAAGAACGCCTGTACTGGAGGAAGTGCTTGGTGGTGCTCTGTCATCAATGGTCAATCAATACAGATCATTATATTGGTAGTTTACAGTAGGCACATTTTTCTTTGGTCCTGTATGTATTGTGGTCGTGCATCAAAAGACAATTTGTTATCTATCGCTTTCCTGATCATGCCATTTGCCTTCTTACCACAACATTCAACTCCATGGAATTAATTTTAATATTCCAGGTTTCAGCAACTTAAGACACCTGGCATACTTTCCTATAAAATGTTTCAAAAAGAATATAAGAAGGCCTTTTATTTTTGAGAAATGTTTTATTTTCTTTATTTCTGTAGAACCACATTGGCTCAATCTCAGTTATGCTCTACAAGATTTAGTCATAAACATATTCTTGTCAGAATTGTCCCTCATTTATCCCCTTAGGTTGATGCAGATTCCAGTTAGACTGATAGATGTACAGGAGCCAAAGCATTAAGAGGACCGTAAGAGACTATAGAGTTTAAGTCTAGATTTCAAAACCAGAAGTTTTTCTAAGCAGGTTTGTTGGTTCTTCCAGCCCCAATACAACTATTCCAAAAAGGAAGAAACAATTTTGTGTGTAGAGAATCTACTAGAATATTCATTTGGGGACATTCACAGTTAGGTTAAAATCCCTTTAAAAATCATTTTCTGCTTGTTTTTTAGCTTAGTTGAAAATGTGAGAAGAGTTTGTTATCCAAGTTGGACACTCGCCATTGTTATCTAGTGTTCCAGGAGCTATTGTGTGAGACAGCAATAGTAGTGAATGCATATTTCATTTCAGATTTCACTGTTAACAGGACAAGATATCGTTCACACCACTGACGTTTCAACATACACAGAGGAAACACAACCATTATAATCTGACAGGCATCTTCCTATGTCAGCCTTCCTGCCACACAGCTCTCCATCCCTGCTTGCACAGCTGTTTGATTCTGTACAAATGAAAACACTTAGATCCATAACATCTGTGGGTTTCCAAAAGCTGCTAGAAATCACAAACTTTCTAATAACTCTAACATATAATTGGAGCAGTGTAGGGGTGAATAAGGAGGTGAAGGTGGTTCATTTGATAAGCTAAATAGAAAGGCTTGCAAAAGCAGCTTAATGTAATTCAACATCTTGACTAATACAAAATGAGGAATGTAAACAGGAGGTACACTTAGTACCGATAATTCATCTGGCCATGGATATTCCAAGAAGATGACGATGTTCTTGGAAACATCCATTTGAATATGAAAAGCTGTCTGAGCAAACATTTTTTTTTTTTGTTTGTAGTATGTTTTCTTATTTCTATTACTCCTAGTCCCTTTTCATATGGAGAAACAAGTATATTTGCATATGAAACAGAGGATTTCATATTCCTTATCATTGATAAGCCACAGAATTTAAAAGATACTTCCATTAGGGAAAGAAAAAGTAGTGCCAGCGAGGTGACCAATCACATCACAGAGAATTCAGACAATTTGTAAATAATCTATAACTTAAAATGGGTTTGCTGTTTGACAAATACTTGCAAGTACTGTTTGTTTCCATAAAATTCTGAATCTGCTTAAGAAAAAAGAAAAAAAGGCTACATACATTCAAATAATTCACAGTAGTACTTTGACAGAGATAATAGAAAGTGCCATTACCCTTGAAAGAAACCGGGATAGATGTGGTACTTTCTTGATGATATAAACTGTTATTGCATTTTTCATAAACTCCTGGAGCATTACAATTTTAACAGATCAAAAAGTTAAACAAATCTATCATAAATATCTTCTGTGCCCAGAGGTAGGCCAAAAGTACATAGAAAAGCAAAGAAAGCCAATCCAATTTTCCAAGATAAAAAATCTCCATCAATGACAGGAAAAAAACTTAGACAAATTGCAAAAATGCACCAAATCGTAATAGGTAACACACCAGGATGTTTTCTACAGGGAAAAAAAAAATCTAAAAAAAGTAAAGAATGTAATTTTCCCCCCACAACAGCACTTAGAATCACAGAATGGTTAGGGTTGGAAAGGACCTTAAGACTATCTAGTTCTAACCTCCCTGCCATGAACAGGGACACCTCACACTAGACCACGCAGTCCAAGGACCTGTCCAACCTGGCCTTGAACACTGCCAGAGATGGAACATTTACCACTTCTTTGGGCAAACTGCAGTTTCCCAGGTCTTCCATTTTCCCCTTCTTGAAACTAGGGTTATATTTCCCTCTTGCCAGTTGTCAGGAACTTCACCTGACTCCCATGAATTTTCCAATCTGATAGACACATTTATTAGTCTCTGTTGACTTTATATGTATAATTCTTTACATGTATAATTCTCTACATGTATAATTCTCCCATTGTTCTGAATAAGATATGCTATCATTTTTTGCATACCAGTAGCAATTCATGAGATGTATTAGATAAAGAACAAACCAACATTGATAAGTGCCCTGGGTTCAGCAGTAGCAGTCATTTTTTCTCCTTAGCAGCTAGTGCAGTGCTGTTTTTGACTTTCAGCCTGGGAAAAGCGCTGATAACACCGATGTTTTTAGTTGCTGCTCAGTAATGTTTACTCTGAGCAAGGACTTTCTGAGCCTCATGCTCTGCCAGGGAGGAGGGGAAGCTGGGAGGAAGCAGAAACAGGATGCCTGTCTCAAACTGACCAAAGAGGTATTCCATACGACAGCACGTCATGCTCAGGATGTAAACTGGGGGCAGTTACCCGGAAGGGTAGATCACTACTCAGGTCAGGCTGGGTATTGGTCCGCAGGTGGTGAGCGGTTGTATTCTGTTCCCTTGTTATTTCCCTTATCATTTTTATTATTGGTGGTAGCAGCAGTGGTTTGTGTTAAACATTAGTTACGGGACTGTTCTTATCTCAGCCCGTGGGAGTTACGTTCTTTTGATTCTCCTCCCCATCCCTCCAGGAGAAGAGCGATGGGGGAGGAAAGGGGAGGAGTGAGTGAACGGCTGCATGGTTCTGAGTTACCAGCTGGCCTTAAACCATGACAATAATCTTTTTAAATAATTCACTTTAAATACGTGAATGAAAACCATCTAATTACAGATCTTACCTGTAGCAGGTTTCCATGCATGAGAAATACGCGTAGTTTGAATGGACCAGTTCCCTTAGCAAAATTTTGTTTTTGAAACACACCCTTAGTTAAGCAGTTGAATTTTTTCATTCTTTTGGCTTTTTCTTTTCTTTTCATTGTGTTCTCAGAGCATTACTGCATGTCCTTCTGAGAAGCATAAAATCACTATTACAAACCTTAGTACAGTGGAGGTATTCATCATTGGGCCTCAAAGACTAAAAAATTAGTTTTCACACACTGTTTGATGAAAACAGCTGAAGAAAAGGTGAAAGCCCTATCAATGAGCTGAACATACATAGTGACTTCCTGTTACATAGACATAGTTCAAATCCTTAACTAACCCCAAATCTACATAGTATGTTAGAGAATTTCAGTGACCTAAGATCTCAACTTTGCACACTCTCTGAATAAAAAATAAATAAATAAAAAAGTAGCTAGTTATTAAAGAGATTTAAGTGAGAACAACCCTCATTCAAAAGCAAAATTAAATTTGGTATTCAAGTGTCAAATGGAACCACTCTAATTTACTGATGATTGTTGAAAAAATTCAGCTTGACAAAATATTCATGAATATCACGGGCTTTTCTTTCACCTTGTTGATGAGTGACTCGGTATATGTAAATTACTTCATTATATTCTATTGCTTTAGAAAATTTTCAGGAAGTAACAGTTTTGTAAGCACCAGACACTCATAATTTCTTACAAGAGGATGAGAGCTCAAAGAAAACAATGTACTTCATCTCCCCTTATGCTCGCAAATCCAAAAACTCATCTCTGTAAAATATGAGTTGGAAAGACAAAAAAGCCCTCTTGCCCTCAGTCGCTCTGACCGTAACTGCCTGGGTACTCCAACTCCAAAGATTAAAGAACACTGAGGAAAAAAAATCAAACAAAACCACAAAACCAAAACACTACAAGGACAGCAAGGAAAGACACCACATTAATTTAATTCTGGTTTTGTTTATTTCAGAGTTTATTGTCAGTGTGAGGTGGAACCAGGAGACTGTTTTAAGAGATCTGCCTGTTGTGACTGTCTCAGAAATAGTAACTTTATAACACAGATAAAAATGTTTTTTAAATATGCTTTTGAAGATTGAAATTCTGGTTTTTGTTATGGGAGGACTTCTGCAAAAAGGTGGAGCTTGCATCATTATTCACCATCGGGAAAAGTGGAATCATAGTGATACCTGCCAAACAGTTGCTCTTTTCCCCTTGGGTCCAGTCCTACCAGTAAATATCACTGATGATGCAATGCAGCTTTGGAGATGTCTTGTTCTTCTGTCCCTAAAGTTCAACATCAGAATCAGGGACTGGAATTTAATCTAGGAGTAGAGACAGCAAAGCATGCTGAAACCAGTTGTAAAGGACATTGATTACCTTACCACACTTGTAAGAACTATACTGCGCACTGTAGAGTGTAGAATACTATGCAGTCCTTCATTTCTGTGGTCCCTCTGGCTACCAATGGCTGCCTAAGTCGGGAGGCAAAAGTATGGAGTGTGAGGTGGAGCTGCAGGCAGACCAGGACAATGCAGGAATGGGGGAAGGAATGGGACTTTTTGGCCCATGACTATACAGGTGAAGGAGGGAAGGAAGCTCTCTGCTAAGACAAACACAGAAGGCACGCAGTTCCTGGAAGCAGGGACTGGAGTCAATTTTACTGAACTAGACAGGTTGGTTTCTAGCACAGCTGTAGCTTGCCCACCGAGTCTCACTACCTTCTTCTAAATGCTTACTCAATATCCATGTACACAGTAGTGTCCTAATTCAAGTCATCCTACACCCCAGAAGAGAAAGACACTACTGCATTCTTAAACATTTCAGCATTAAACATAGTATTTCCGTATTAATCATCCATCTAGGTTTGTACAGGAACATCAGAAAGCTGTACCTCTTCTGAGGAGGAGTTGGAAAGTCAAATTCAGAAACCAGTAAAGCATATCTTTATACAAAATCTAGAAAAAAGAAAAAAGTATAGATCTCCCATTGTCTTCACACATCTTTGCACTCAATTCCCTGTGTCTTTTGAAAAGCCAGTCTTCCATTCCCCAAATGGATCTAACTATCTCCAAGGTACTGAGAGAAAATGAGAGAATGTCACTCCAGTGCACAGCACCTTCTGCTGCTCGGCTCTCCCAATTGAGGCCCAGATAAGTCCTTATCTGCTTCCTAGCAGCAGGCAGAAAGGTGCTTTTCTTCAAGAATATAATGCAGCAATGAATGGACCTGAAAAAAAAAGTCATATTTACAATTTGCTTCCTAAAAGGCAGCTATCAAACACAGTGAAAACAAGAGTTGTTTTAAGTATCAGGTATCATCTACAATTGGGTGTGGATATTTTGAATGATTCTGGTGTTGCAGATACATCTCTTCTTGCAATATTACACACAGGGTCATTTTTAACTAGTCTTTCAACCTCATTGCTTACCATTGCTGCCCTTTTGCTTCAGCTTTCACAATGCACGTATTTTTTATGCTCCCTAAACGTTGTTCTTTCTTTCTTTTTCATCTCTAGCTCTGCCTGAGTTCTTTGGCAGAGGGCTGTAGTGGATGCTTTTCATTTCCTATACCTTTCTGGGTATTTTTTTTACTCCTTGGAGCCAGCCAGCCTCGCTATGTCAGGTCTCAAGAGTCCATTCATTTCCACCCCCTTCAAAGACTCCACAAATTAAACAGCATCTTTCTGTAAACTAACACTTTGAAATTACTTCTACTCACACTTTCCAACATATTCTGCTTTGCTAAAGAAGATTTCAGAACAGATCTCAATGGTTTGCCTGCCTGAACATGTTATCTGTTTTTTTTTTCCTACAACTCCCCTCGCAGCAAGATACCACCAGTAAAAAACACCCTTCCACAGGACGTTTCTCTCAAAACCAAACCAGTCCACTTTCATTTGGGTTTTCTGCAAAACAGATACCAGGAAAGAAACCATGGAAGGTGCTTCTTGAGAGGAAACTGAGAGGTTTGAGTAACATCACTGATATTCATATGCAACACCTCAAACTACCTGCAGTAGTCCCTGATTTGATACAATCAGAACATGCTGAAAATAGGTTCGTTTTGTTTTCAGAACAGACACAGACAAGCAGAAAAATGCTCACAGTACTTAAATAAACAAACATGTATCTTATCAAATATGATTTCATATGAGCAGACAGGAAAAGGTAGATAAGCAAGAGCCTGGGCAAAAAATTAAAGTTGATTATAGTTTTCCCCTTAGATGAGCTAACCATCTCTGCAAAAAGAACTCTTGATTTCTTCATTTTCCAGTGGCAGAGGTTTCAATTGAAATCTATTTAATGACTGGTCCTCCTAAAAAATGAAAAGTAACAACAATTTTTTTTTTTAATGACATGGAAAAAATGCAGAATATAACATAATTGTGCTATACACTACGTATGTACTGTGAGGGGCACTAGAGCACAAACAGCACAAAGCAACTATAAAGTATTGAGATGCACTTAACAGCAACAGTATCTATTTTCAAATTCCTACAACTTTGCTCTGCACAGACTTCTTTCTGCTAAGGAAAAAATGTTGAAAAAGCATTAAAGAGTTTTCAAAAAGGCATAAGTCAAGATTCTATCTGCTTCGGATAGATAGAACTATAGAACGGTTTGGGTTGCAAGACATTAAAGATCATCTAGTTCTAGCTTCCCTGTCATGGCTCAAAGCCCCATCCAACCTGTCCTTGAACATTTCCAGGGATACAGCAGCCACAGCTTCTCTGGACAACCTATTTTAATGTCTCAGCACCCTCACAGTAAAGAATTTCTTCCTAATATCTAATCTAAATCTACCCTCATTCAGTTTAAAGCCATTCTCCCTTGTCCTACTATTACATGCCCTTATAAAAAGTTCCTCTCCAGCATTCTTGTAGGCCTCTTTTATGTACTAGAGATATCAGATATCCCATCTGCTGTTATAGTTGCTGTAATTAAGTGTTCCTTACAGAAACAGAGCAGTCACGAGACACCACCACTGGTAGAGCACAATGCAGTTCAACCTCGTTTTGTGCTGCTTTTAAGCTGCAGGCTCTCAGATAGGCACAGACTAACCTCTTTCAACAACATTCATAATTACCTCATGCAGCAGTTTTGTTTGGAGGCTTATGAAACAAGTATTTTATGATGTACCTGGACATAAAAGTCAACATGAAAAAGGTTAAATTCATTTCGTTTTGGCTAGAAACCCTGAGTAACCTTTAGTTTAATTGGGATTACTTTGGTCTCTGATGGTAGGAAAGTTGTTCATAGAACATAATTTAGATATGCTGAAAGATGTTTCAAAGGATCCAAACCATATTTCATTCTCAAATTCCCCAGAATAATGATTAGACAAATATAGTACAAAGTATATAAATATATACAAAGTATAGTATATAGTATATAATATAGTATATTATCTATCACCCCAAACCAAATCTTGAGCCACAGACAAAATCAGAGAACAAGGATGAACATCAGTAATTTTGGCTTTCTGAGCCCATGCTGCATCAGTAAACACTACCAGAATTCAAATTTGAGGTCAGAACTAGAGTATGCAATATACTATTTCAGACATGCCACAAGAATTTAAAGAAATATTACAAAAGAACCCAGCAGCCATGTTTTAAGAAGTGGTGCTTGGTTTTCCAGTGAAAGAAAAATTACTTGGCAGGATTGAAAGGTCACATCTAGGCAATGACTGTCCCTTAGCCAGGGAAAATATAGAAAATTAATAATTCAGGAAAAAAAAATCAGAGTGACAGCCCTTGGAGTGAATAAAACACCAGTTTAAGAAAATTTTGTCATTGATTCTTGGACATTTAATCTCATATTCACTGAGCAATAAGTAAACAGAGAAGAGGCCTGATCTGAGACCTGTGAAACCACTGCATTGATGGTGAACAGCAAATGTTACTGAGCATCAAAAAGGTGCTGCCAAATGATCCAGTACCAGTATGCGTATTGCACTAATCCAGAAAAGAGTGATGTAATTCTTAAAAAAACCAAAAAAATCATCCTTTATTAAATGCTGAGAAATTAGAAAGTAGCTTATTCATAAGGCTTTGGACAAAATAATAGCTGGTGATTTTTGGAAGCTGTCTTTGGAGTCACAGCTAATAATTATTGTTCTCAGGACTGCAAAGTTCCTTGATTGTAGCAGAAATGAATATTCATGTACTGCCAACCCATCTAATAAAAATATGGGAGAAAAGGAGGTCTGCTGCAAAGAGATTTTATGTGGGGTAGTTAAAAGGAATGGTACAAAATGTTACCAATAGTTAACAGCAGCAGATGCTGGGATTCATCTTTCATAGCTCAATATGTAAAGAAATTACATCTCTGAATCTAAACTAATCACCTTCAGCTCCAGTTATAACCAATGGGGGAAAAATACAATCACTGTCCAAGCATAATTCATCCACACTGTCTCAGATATCTGTCTCAGGCATACACATCCTGCATGAAAGAAAATGTTGGACTGTTTCACTACAGTTAATGATTCAGTGTCCAAGAAATAATCTCCACCTTCCTCATAATCTGCTGTAATTTCATTTTCATTTACATAGAAGTTTACTTGATATTTATAGGTTTTATAAACTCATGATAAGGGAAGAATCAGGGAAAGCTTGTCTCCAAGATCTGTCTGAATGCTTCCCCCTCTCTTACAATACTCATTGTGAAAGCAAAACAATACCACTAACAGTAATTCTAAAAAAACAGAATAATGCCGCAGCAACCACTAGACAACTCATGAAAAACTGTAAGAGCATTTTAGGAGAGAGAAGTTGCAATATGCTTGATTGGGGTGTACAGTACTTATTATTATTAAACTGATAGTTAAATGAGAGAAGAAAAAAAAAAAGTTTCCTCAAAATAAGCTAGTTAGTCTTCCTGCCTTGGTTTCCCTAGCCATACTCTGTTTTTTATTTAGTACTGCTAAGCCTAAGAATGTACCTTATATGATCAATATAAAAGGTATCATAAATTCTACAACAGAATGTTTTCCCACTGTCCACGGGACTGGGGGGGGTGGGGGGAAGGACAGGTTGAGGGGGGAGGACGAGCGGGCTACATGCTTTGTCTAATTTACGA